>LDKF01000284.1:19560-34008 GCA_001026735.1 Rotylenchulus reniformis | reverse complement strand
GACACCCATCATGAGAGCTAATTAGTGGGTCGGGCCAGTTGCCAGCTTGGTGCCAACCCAAAAACAATAAGCCATTCCGGATTCTCGATTCCGGCGAGCATCCACCGGCATTCCGATCAATCACGATTGGCATTCTTGAGATTATTGATTATTTTGGCAATTTTAGCGGCGGAATGTGACCTATGCACGTGTCCTTTAGGGAGCCCCTCCATTAATCCTTCCGCGTGTCCTTTTCACTTTGCCTCCTCCCCCTCAGTTTTTGCATTTTGGTCCTTAATCCGAATATGTTTAATGTTTCTTTCAGTCCGTCTCAAACTTCGGCATTCCTTCCGCTTCCGCGTCCTCCTCTTCTTCCGCTTCCTTCCGCCCCCGTTGCGTGGCATTCACAACGCGACATTCCAAACCCTCAAAAATACTTCCAATGCCAAACAAAAACCAAAACAAATTGATGGCCATGCCGTTGTTGTTGTCATCTGTGCTGCTGCTGGGCCCTGTGGCAACATGTTTGCCCTCCTTGCGATCGGCGCCAGGTTGGCCATTCCCACTTTCCGATCACTTTTCGGGGATCGATCGCTTACGGACCGATCATCTTTGGGACTGATCACTTCTTGGACCTATCAGCTCCAATGCCCACACTCATCCATAGCGACAGATCACTTACTTCCTGACGTTGTACAATCCTCTAGGAACAAATTCGAAGACTGATCAATTGATCAGATCATTTTCGGCCGCTTAGATCGAGCCCAAATTCAATTTCTGACTGATCAACCCACCCCTCTCCCTCCATTGTTCAGATGTCAAATCAGTGCACTCGCCGTCCCTCTCCTCCCACTCCTCATCTTCATCCTCTTCCTCATCCTCCAATTCATCATCCCATCCTCATCATCCCTCCCGGCATCATCACCCTTCCGCCTCCTCCTCCGCTTCCGTCATCCCCTCCTCTTCCGGATCTGCCTCCGCCTTCTCCGACGCCCTCCACCATCCGATGGCCCACCCGTTGCTTGTCCCACCACAACAACAACTCCATCACCAGCAGCCGATGGATGAGCGGCGCCTCCAAAATGTGGTAATGACGGAGGTGGACGCGAGCGCGGGATTTGTGAGGGCGGCGGAGATGTTCCGGAATTCGGTGGACGAGCGGGTGGACCCGTGCGAAGGTGGGTAGAGGGGGAAGGGAAGGAGCCGGAATGGGTGCTGAGTGAGTCCGGAATAGGGTGCAGGATGGCGAAAAGGGAAAGGTATAGATCCGGAATAGATATGCACAGAATCCGGGATAGGGTACCGAATCCGGAAACCTCCGGAGTGCCATCCAATAGATACAAATTAGCCAATTTTGGGTACTACTGTAGTTGACCAATTCCAAAATGAATCCGGAATGGACTCGAACACAGATCAGTTGGTCCCAAAATTGGTCCATGTCCTCAACATTAGCCAAATTGTACATATCTTTTTTCAGACTTTTTTCAATTCTCGTGTGGAAAATGGGTCGCGAACAACCCGATCCCGAACGATCTCTCCTCCTACGGGCACTTCAGCGAATTGCGCGAAAAAGTCAACGGCGAAATGCGCGGTAAGTGGTGGCGATGGGGCGGGCGATCAGATAGTGAAAGGTTGATCAGAGAGAATGTGGTAATAGAATAGTGATTAGGGGAATTGTCGATAGGAGCAATTGGACCGGAATATGGATTGGGTGAAAGTGATCAGAGAAGAATGACCAGGGACAAAGAGGGTCAAGGATGATCAGAAATTGAATTTATGGTCCGAGAGAATGATCAGGAACAAGATGGTCGCGGAAAGTGATCAGAGAGTGCAGATATAAAAGATGCACGATAAAAGTGATCAGAAAAGAGAAGTGATCAAAGCCCTTTATAATCTCTCTTCCCTCTCATAGAACTGCTCGAGGACCCCGAACCGTCAACCTCCAAAGCCATTAACGAGTTGAAACAGCTGTATAGAGGATGTATGGATGTGGAAGATCTGAATGAGAGGAAAAGTTCCGAGCTGATGGCGCTGGTGGAACAGTTCGGGTAGGTATTGTTGCCGGGTACCGTATTCAGGGAAATGAATTTTGTAATGTTTCGAATTGTCCAAAATAATCCAATTACGACCTCGACCGTCATACATACTTCTATCACAAAATTTTCGCCAAAATAGTGAACATTGATAGACTAAAACCATGTGGGGCGGAATGAGGTTTTGATCAGTTCTGATCAGTGATCGTTTGATCGATCTTATCGCAACATTTCATTGTACACTCGGTTCAAACGGAACCTCGAAAAACGAGTTTGTTGTCAAAAATAGAGCAAAAATCATCAAAAAAATGAGCCCAACCCATTCGAATTGGTCTATTTTTAGCCAATTCACTTTGGCGATACCTTTCTCAAATTAGACCCATTCAACTGGGACTCATTTTTCCTGATCCATCATCAACACATTTTCAGCTACTGGCCGATCATCCACGGGGACAAATGGCGCTCGGAAAAGTGAAAATTCTTTTTGTACACTTTAGACCCTCATAAATCGAGTTCCCTGAAAAGGTTCGATCTGTCCGAACTGCTCGTCAATGTTGGCCGTTCCCGCGCCATTGACGTGTTCATCGATGTTTACGTGTCGCTGGACCAGAAAAATGTGTCTCGGAGGCTGTTGAACTTTGACCAGGGCGGACTCGGACTGGGATCCGGGGCCCGGGAGTACTACTTGAACGACACGAGATATGGCAAACAGATGGCATCCTACGCGCGGTACATGACCCAAAAGGTGGGTGCGCAAGATGGCCAAAAAACTGATCTGGCCAATCCAAAGGCTGATCAGGAAAACCCAAAAAACAGAATAGCAGAGGGGTGTTTTTGAAGTGCCAAGATTGATTTGTTCGATCTGAAGGACTTGAAGGATGATCAAAGGGGATCAAACGAGATTAGTGACCTGGTTAAGTGGAATTATAGCAGTGAGCACAGATGAGCTTTGGGCTCGATATGGCCCAATTAAAGATCTGATCAACAGATGATCAGGGGTTACAGGAGAGTTAGGGAGGATAAGAATGAGGAATTAGGACCAGAGTTTGATTGATCAAAGATCAGATGATTTCCCTGATCAATAGGGACCAGGATATCCACTGATCGGATCCCCTCCACCCGATTCAGATTCATACATTCGCGGTGGATGCCGGAATTCGGCGGGCAGAGGGCGAGGTGGCCAAAGGTGTGGCGGAGATCATCCAATTTGAGAAGGAGTTTGCCCGCATTCTGATCCCGGACGAGGAGCGGCGAAATTTCTCCAAAATGTGGGTTCTGATCACTCTTCTGATCACCCTGATCAATCATTATAAGGTACAACATTCGCCATCTCTCCGACATGAATCACATTTTCCCCGAGGTGAGTGATCAGTTATTTCGTGGCCATTGATCAATGCATTTTTTGGCCTTTTGCACTCTCCGATCACCTTCCCCCACCCCCCACCCCCAAAAAAATTTAATTATTCCTTCCATCAATCAATTTTTGGAAATGTCTGGCTGTCCCCTGCTGATGAAATGTTACATGTCCTAAACTATAGCAAAAAAGGAGAAAAAATTTAATCAAGGGCTATTGCATAGAGAGTGAAGAGTATACAGGAAAATTTACGAATCTTATGATACTAGGTATATATCTGTACGGTACCATTACCCTCAGAGACTCCTGTGGTATGACTTGGGTATACCATGTTGGGATGCCATGCATATTGAGAACCGAAATTGGTACTGTGGATATCGTAGTTAGGATACCATGACCAAAGATCTTGTTTCGGTGGATTAGTCTCTCTGTATTCTATACATATACTGTACTCAGGATGGAGTATATCTTTTATCAGAATACCGTAACCATGGGATTTCAAAAACTGCCATACCCTGGTCCAACATCCATTTCCACAGATGAACTGGCCCAAGTACTTTGGCTGGCTGGTTCCGGACGACATGCGCGTCTACCTCAAATCCGATCCGGAAGTGGTGCTGGCGGAGCCGGAGTTCTTCGGCCGCCTCTCGCGCCTTTTGCGTGCCACCGACAAGCGTGTGATCGCCAATTATGTGATGTGGCGCTATGCTTCCGCTTGGTCCTTCCAGCTGGACGAGAGATATGACGATATCCAACAGGTTGATCAGGGAGTGAGGAAGATGTAGCTGATCATCGGATCGGTGGAAAGTGATCAGATTTTGAGAGGAAACAAGATTAGGAAGGGGAATGATCAGATCGAAGAAGGAAATAGTGATCAGACGAGAAAGATGGTTGAACAATGACCAATGATCGAATAGGCTAAAGTCAAGCATCAGATGACCAAGTTGATCAGATCGATAGAAACTGATCGGATTTCTGCTAGAATAGTGATCAAGATCAGGGAGAAGAGTGACCGATCACTTTTGACGGATCCGTCCGATTCCGATCACTTTTGACCCCCAAATCCCGATCCCCACAGGACTTCCTCAAATCGTTCCTGGGCAAGCAGAGCAAGAGTCCGCGCTGGAAGGACTGCTCCAACTCGGTGGCCCAACGCATGTCATACGCCAGCGGAGCGATGTATGTGCGGAAATTTTTTGACCGGAAGAGCAAGGCGGCCGCCCTGGAGATGGTCAGCTCTAGCAGGGATCGATCGGGATGATGATCAGCCCCGATCACTGATCAGATCGAAGACTTGCGGCACTCTTTCCGCGGAATGCTGGCGGCCAATGACTGGATGGACCGGGATACTCGAGTGTTCGCGCAGGACAAGGCCAAACAGATGCTGAGCCTGATCGGCTTTCCCGACTTCCTGTACAATGACACCGAGCTGGATGAGTACTACAGGAATGTAAGTTGTAGGGATCAGCTTACTCTAGGGAAAATATTGCTTCAGTAGAGTACAGTAAGACTCGGTTCCATACCCCTCGTTTTTTACCGTATACCGTACCCCGCTACAGTTCACCCTGGCCCCGGACGACCATTATGCGGCGATGATCGAGAAGGCGTCCATTTGGGCTCAGAAAAAGGCGTTCCGGCGGTTGGTGGAGGAGGTGGATCGGACCGAGTTCGGCACATCCAGTGCCGTCGTGGTAAGAATTTGAAGAAATCGTTTCAAAATGATTTTGTTCGAAATTTGCCCATTTCAGAATGCCTTCTACTCGGGCGTCAAAAATGCCATCAGTGAGTTGTACTTTGATCAGTGAATAAAAGTGATCGGACTGATCAACATTCCCGCTTTTAGCCTTTCCCGCCGCCATTCTGCAGGCCCCATTCTTCGACCAATCATTCCCAAAGTCTGTCTCAGAAATTCGCTTCAAAACACCAATTTTCTATCTTTAGAGCTGTGAACTACGGGGGCATCGGAGCCGTGATCGGACACGAGATCACCCACGGATTTGATGACCAGGGCAGCCAGTTCGACGGGATGGGCAACCTGAAGGACTGGTGGGACCCGGAGACGCAGCAGCACTTTGTGGAGCGAAAGGTGAGAGGGCGGGAAATGGGAGATTTGAAACCAACGGCCTATTTTGCAGAAATGCATCATCGAGCAATACAACGCCTTCGAGGTTCCGGACACAAACTTGCACATCAATGGCATCCTGACACAGGGCGAAAACATTGCGGACAACGGAGGCATCAAACAGGCTTACAAGGTTAGCCTGACTCTTACAATTCGAACCCGGACCAATTTGGTCCAATTTGTAGTAATTGGCCAATTTTGGCCAAATTGCCCAAACGGGAATCTTTATGTAGTCCAACTCTATCCATTTGACCAATTAGGCTCAATTTTGGGACATTTTTGCCGAAAAAACCTGAAAATTGGTCAATTTTGACCAAATTTATCCAATTTTTCATATCATTTTGCCAATTTGAGTGATTGGCCCGATTGGCCACTTGTCTCAAGTTTTTCGAATTATTTTGCCCAATTAGGCTCAATTTTGGGACATTTTTGCATAAAATTCCTGTGAATTGGTCCAAATTTTCACCCGTTCCAGGCCTACGAGACATATCTGAGGAAATTGGGACACGAGGAGAAGCGGTTACCCGGCTTCGAACGGTACTCGAACCAGCAAATATTCTTCATCAGTTTTGCACAAACATGGTGCGGACACACCAAGCCAGAAACGGTGAGTAAAGTTTGAAGGGTATGGTACCGTATCTACCCCGTATCCCATACCCTATGGTGGTACCCTACTGTATCCCAATACCTTACATAGATTTTCTCCTACAGTATCCCCAATACCCCTTATTGATTCGTTCCCTACAGTATACCCTACTTGATTCAACTTCACCAAAATCAATCTGATCAGTTTCCTTCCCCTCCTTTTCAGTTGATCCGGCAGATTCTCACCGATCCGGTTCGTCCATTCTTTCCATCATTTTTTCCCCTAATTTTCACCATTTTCCCCTATTTTAGCACTCACCTTACCGCTATCGCGTCAACGGCGTCGTGGTCAACCAGCCCGAGTTCGCGCGGGCCTTCCAATGTCCGGCAGGGGCGCCGATGAACCCGGAAAGGCGCTGTGCGGTCTGGTGATTGATCTTTGATCTTTGGCACACATTTTTTGTTCATTTTTTTGTACATATTTATGCGAATGAGCGAGCGGAGGACACAGAACAAAATCGTTGCAATACATTTACAAAATGTACAGTATACTCTCGAAACGGATCCATATTCTGCTGGACCCGTACCGTTTTCCGGATCGGGATTTGTCAGACCAACGGGCGGTCGGGTTCCGCGGGCGAATCACTCCAGGCAAAGCGCAAGAAAAAGAGCAATGAGAACAGATTGAGCAGCTGGAAGACCACGAGACAGGCATAATCCAGTTTCATGAACACGCGGCCCCACTCGCGCTCAATCTGAAGAGTGCGGTAAAGAGTGCGGGCTCTTCCGGATCCAATGAACCTGTTCCCGCAACCGTTCGCGGTCCAACTTTGCCCTGAAGGCGCGTTGGGATTCCACCACAAATCCGAGCAGTGCCCGGATCCGGCTCAGTTCGGCGGCTAACCGAGCGGTGGACTCGCTGAGTCGCCTGGCAAAGAGGGAAAATGTTTTAAAGTTGAGGAGGAATAGAACCCGCAATTCTACCCCGGTTCTTTACACACTCATTTTCCTACTCTTATCGCCGTCGGGGACCTTTTAGTGGCGAGTATCTAAAACTTGCCCCTAACCACCGCTCTCTATCAGTCGCTGCTCGCTACGTTTATTCTTCCCCGCCAACTCGCGCACCTTCTGTCGCCGGCCCCTCCGTCGCTGCTCTCCTCGCTGCTTTGTCGCGTCAGATCGTCCAGCGTCATCTCCTCGCCCCTCTGCAGCTCGCCTCCCAGCAACAAGTTCCCATTTGGCCTTCCGATCAGTCCCACCGGACTGTGCCTTCTCCTGCCCCCGCTCGCCGCCCCGTTCCTGTACTCGCCGGCGATGCTCCCATAGTTGGGAGTTGTGGTCGTTGTGGCCACCAGCGACGGGCGATCTGTTGTGTCCCGACTGGACTCGCCGCCCGACTCGCCTTGGTAAACTTCGGAGAAGCGGATGCCAAGGATCTGGTGGGTCAGCGACTTGGTGCGGCACACTCGCTCGCGGTGCGCCTGCCGCGTGGCCGCCGCTTTGGCCGCCGCTCGCACTGTGTGGAGTTGCGGACGGACCAGGGACATCCTGAGACGAAAAATGGGGAGCATTTGTCAGGATTCCATAAAATGGATAAAATTCAAGACACTTTAGTGCAATTTTAGCTATGGTATGAGACGGTTTAACCCTTTAGGGGCGATAAAGGTCATATTCATCGATATCGAGATCCTATAGTATGAACATGAAGGAAGTAGGAGTGATCACAATGATACTTTAAGGGTTTTCTATAGGCTTAGAAGAGATAAAGGGTTTCGCGTTTTGAAAATTTCATTTTTTCTGTAATAAAGATTGTAAAATAAATATTTTCAGGGATTTCGAAAACTAACAAATGCACCCCTTCAAGATGTAACTCACTGATCAGTTAGTGATCAGCAGGATGATTGATCATTTTGCTTACCTATAGGTGAACTTAGTAGGCACCCGTTCGTTGTCGACATATCGCTTAGACGCAGTCATAAAAGCCTAAAGGCGAAAAGTAGTTCAAAATTTTGTCGAATTTTGGCCAAAAATACCATAGAAACGGCCACCGCAATTGCGCAGAGCAAAATGACGGAGAGTACTGTAGCGGAGGGAACGGGTACTGTAGTTGGAAGTGATAGGGACAGGAAGCTTACTGTAGTAGCCAAGCAGAGGGATAGAGTTGGATTTGGGCATGGCACCGGCCACAATGCCCAATAACACGGTCATGGCCAACAGAGAACCGAGGCCCAGAGAAACCTGATCAAATGTGATCGGAATGATCAATGATCTGAAAAATGGCCAAAAGGGCACATTTTCCGGACCTTTTCACTGCGCGGCCCCTCGTGTGCTGAGCCGGGTGTGAAAATGCCCAGAATGGAGAGCATCGAAATGAGGAAAATGGGCACCACAATCACCTGTAAGGAGTAGAACAATGTAAAAGTGAAGAGTAAGGTTTACTGTGATGTAGAAGATCGGCCGACGGCGCAGATGGAATACATAGTGGACCTTTAAGAGGGAGTTAGGGACTTAAAAAGGTCAAATCTGAGTCCGGAAGTTCAGGGGTGGCATTAGAGTACGAAAGATGCGATAACAAGATGTAAGTACTGTAATTGTGTACCGTACCTCGGCCCTGTACTCGCCCTCCTAAATATTGGGGCAGGTTACGGTAATTCGAGTAAATATTGGGGCAGGTTACGGTAATTCGCTCTTACCTCAAGGTAGTGCATCCCGCGGACGCTGACATTGATCAGATTCCACTCGGAATTGCCGGCAAAATAACTATCCAGCGGTGGCTGGCTGGATTGCACCTTTACAATATAGGTACTGTACTGATGGGTACGATATCTCGGACCCAAAACCCGAACCTCCATCTCCTGCACGGTGAGCAGCGGAGAGGCGAGGGCGACGGCGCAGAATTGGGTGTCGAAGGGGAAGTCCTCGATGCCCAGGCGGCAGGTACTGTATAAATACATTGCACATATGCTAGGGTACGGTAACCCGTATTTACCATGTGACAAACTGCGGAATGTTCACTTTCACATTTCCATCCCAATGCAACCGGACATCGTATTTCTCCTCGTTGAGCATCTCCTAAACCGTAATTTTTGCACATTTTGCCAGACATGTGCCGAATCTAAGGCAGGAAAGGGCCATTCAAACGGAATCATTTTTCAATTTTTGCTTTTTTGGGATAAATTTGCCCCTTTTCTTCACTGCCTAATAATATTTTACCGTACCTTTGTATCCATACTGTTGTAGACAAACTGAAAACAGGAAATGGTATTAGTGTATTGTAAGTTTGTATTAGTCATAGGTGCGTAATGTCCTCGCAGGGACGCGAGGGCTTCGCATCAGCCCTACTCTACTCTATGCTTAAGACATCCCAAAGGGTATTGTATCTAATAAGAGCATTAGGCGCTATTTGAAAGAAGGCCTGTTTTGAAAACCTACCAAAAGGGTCCCCCCTTTTAGGCGAAAAAGAAATTTTTTTAGTTTTTTTGGCAACTATTTTGCTCAAAAAGGGTTAAAAAGGTAAAAAATAATTGAAAATTTTTTTTTTGTTTTTCAAAGTAACAGGGTCCCACCTGTTGAATTAGTGGGTTTTCAAAACAGGCCTTCTTTCAAATAGCGCCGAGCATTATATCTCCCCCAAGAGTACTGTATCTCCCAGAGTACTGTATCTAAGTTGGTACTGTAAGAGTACAGTATTGTGCATTCTGACCATTTTGGGCTGCCAGATCAGTTTGCTCGGCACGATCATTTCCGTGATGTTTCCGTGCTCTTCGGGCCTCCAGGCCAGCCGTTTGTCCTGCCACCGCTTCAATTTGTGTACGTGGGAATTTGGCCCCAAATGTTCCCATGAAAATAACTGACCTGAATGTGCGAGATCACATAGGCCGCCACTTGCTCGTTTTCGCGCTAAAAAGTTCGTGTGAAATGGATATTTTTGTATTTTGGATATTTAAGGGCCCGTGGAAAGACGAAAATTATTTGAACCAAAAAATGTAAATTATTCAACTTCTTTGACTGAATTGAATCCGAACGAAGTTCATACAGCGAGTGATGAGACCTATAGACCTTTAAGGAGTTATGCATTTTTCCAAATTTCTCAGTAAGTTCTCAGTAATCAGAACTCCTTTAACAAATGGTTTTGCCTGAAAGGGAATCAGAACCCGACCTGGGTCTGATGGGGGGGGGGGTCTGATCCTGAGGTCTGATCCTGAGCAATGACATTCATCTTTTTTACCCTGGCCTGGACCAATAAAAAAATGCGGAATCCAATTAAGAAAAGATTTTGTTGTCGGATTTCGTATGGGTTCGGATCCCGATCTATAATGGTGTTTTTCCCCTCCGACCATCCGATGTTACCATTTCGATCAAAATTCCGAGCACAATGGTGACATTGATCCTGACTGGGGCCCTCTGCTGCGGATTTAGTTCGTCCACCGCCGATGAGGGCCGAATCCGACGGTCATAGCGGTTGAACAAAACATGCAAAAGCCGTTGTTGGGGTTCATCTGACATTGAGGGTGATCGGAATTGGAAAAGGAGATCGATTGATCATAGGATGGAATTGATCAATTGTGATCAGGTATTTTAGGCATCGGACTGATCAAAATAGTGATCGGCGGGGCTAAATCTTCGTTGATCGCTATGATGCCCGAATGATCAATTCGGCGCCAAAAAGGTCATTTCAAAATATTACCACCAAGCAGAAGTCCGAAGGCTGCTGGCGATGAGAGCAGAGCCACAAAGGCGATCAGGTCGATACGATTGATCAGAAGGAGCGATGGAAGCATCTCGATCAGTTCCAGTGATTTTGATCACTTTTTATGAATCCGAAGGGATGAAAAATTGGCCCTAATAATGAAGAAAATCGGGAGGGAAGGATTGTTTAGACCGAGGCTTTAGGCTTAGAACTTGTGAGAGACCTCCGACGGGGATTTGTTTAGTTATTACCAAAGGCGATGAACTGGGGGCTTATGGGGGATTTGGCGGGGCGTGAAAGTGAAAGTTAACGGGGGCCAAAATTGGATTTTGCACGAACTGTGTAAGTGACGGGAACGGCCGGAAGGGCACGAACGGAACACCCGGAGGCGGAGATTGGATTATGCTAAAGCAGACTGGACAGAGAGAGTGTGGGAAAGGGGGAGGGTGGTAGACTGATAGAGCAGGGAGAGAATGGACCATATGGAGAGGCGGGAAGAGAAAAAGACGGGAAGGAAGTTGGCCAAAACCCATAAGGGAAACGGGGACAATCTGTGAGGAATGGCCAATCATTTGGTGAGTTTGGCCACGAAAGCACAACAACGAAGGCACAAACAGACTCATAAAACATTGGCCAAAAGTGCTTCCGGGGAAAGGGGCCAAATTAATCGACGAATGCCTTCCGCCCCGACGGAACCGGTGGAGCGCAAGATATTTCCAAAGACTTCCAAATGGATGTTCCGGGAAGAATTTGGGTCATCCAAATTCTTGAGGGGGACTATGAGCGGGGTTATGTATGTTATTTTTCTCCTCATTTCCTGTTCTTTCGTCGAATGAAAATAATTGGATTTGGGCTCCGGATCCCCGGATATGTTTATACACACCGACGAGAGGGGAGAGTGTAACATTTTATGGCGGCCAATAAAAATGTACATTGTGGATGAATAATTAACAAGAAATCCGGAGCATGGGACAGCACAATTTGTCCAAGGACCAGGGAGGTTGTTTGTCCAAAAAAAGCATTTCCATCCTTAGTCTTACCAGCACCGGGGTGCGCACATCGTGCCATTGGAATTGGATCATCGCCGATCACCTTTACTCCGATGATCAGCAGAATGGATTCCCCTTTTCTCACCGATATTCTTCTGATCACCGCCATCATCGATCGGGATCGCATCCCTCCACCCCATAATAAAATCGCAAAATCGACCAATAAAATTGGAAACTAAATAAAATTCGAAATAAAAATGGCATGGCAACCTCAAATGATGGGACCGTGAAAAGGTCCATTCGTAAAACTACCATACCAGGAAGTTCAGAGGAATCAAAAAATAAAGTCCCAGAGGAGGCAGCGAAAAATNATGAAATAAAATAATAAAATTGAAAAAATACATTTCCAAGCCCTGACCCATTCCGTATTTTCGATGAACAACGTCATCGTGCGACCCCTGTGGAAGTGTAGCATCCCCTGTGCTACACTTCCCCTGTGGAAGTGTGGAGAGGTGGCATTTTCAATCGTCATATGTGCACCGGCAAAATAGGCGGCATTGAGCACGAAGTTGTTGGGGGATCGTCAATGTAGACGGAGAAGAACTGCTGATCAGTGATCAGCTGTCGGGGTAACTGATCAGTGATCGCATGTTGATGATGCTGTTGATGGTTGAGCCTACTCCAGGATTGAGTTTCCCTGGAATTTGAGCTGATTGATACTTCGAAGGATTCATAGTTCCAGGTCCGATCACCCTATCATCATCTTTCCTAGATCATTATGATCATGTAATTCGATCGTCTTTTTCCCTCTGCTGACCATGTTCCATGCTCCGATCGCTCCTCTCTGATCAGTCACTTTCCCCTCCAACTTTCGAGCACTTCAATTATTTATTCATCCTGATCGATCAACTCGTTCTTAGTGAACAGTCATTCCTCGATCATCGCACTCATTCTGATCACAATTCCCTCACTTACAGATCTTTTTCTAATCCCTTGATCACTTCCTCCTTTATGATTTGTCAAATCCCCATAAGCCGATTACTCTAGCTCAGCCGATTAGTACTCTAGCTTCTCTTCGATTAGCGATCAGTCAAGGTTCCCTCCTCCTCCTCCCACCCCCGATCACCTCATTTCCATGCTTGTCCATCCTCCTCCCACTTCTTCCTCTCCTTCTTCTTCCTCATCGTCGATCACTGCATTGATCAACAACGGTTCCTTTCCGCCTCCCTCCGCTTCCATCTTCCGCCGCCTCCGGCGCCCATTTTTGACCATCAGCAGAAGGAATCCGGAAGAATTGCCGGCCCAGCAGAAGAGGAGGAGGAAGAGGATGAGCAGGAACAGGCCGGAGAAGAGGAAGAAGGGTGAGGGGAACGAAACGGGGGAGGAGGAGAAGAAGACACCGGCGGAAGGGTGGGAACGCGGGTCAGCGGAAGGCACTGAATCCGGAAGGAACTGATCGGAGGGGGAATTGATTGATCATGAATCATGAGGTCCAGAAAAAGCATAAGAGGTATGGGATCGATCGTTGGGAATTGATCGATCATGAATCATGAGGTCCAGAAAAAGCATAAGAGGTATGGGATCGATCGTTCGAACAGCGAAAATCTCGATCAGAACCACGGGGATGATCCGGGCATCCCTGGAACCAAAAGTGGTCACCTTGGAAGTTGGTCTGGAAAGCCTTTTGGACAGAGATACACCTTTGGCTCCCGACAGTTTCGGTGTCAATCGCGCAGATCATTCCCGGAGGGCACACGAGCAGGCATCCGTTTTTGGGCGGAGATTCCAACTTGGGGGGGGGCAGAAGGGTCAAAATTTAAAAACATGCGACAATCCGGAATATCTTCCGGACTAACTTCCGGTTGACCTACCCAAATGTCAAAAGCTCACCTCCCTCCGCCGCTGACAATGCTCTCCCTCAAATGGCTCTCTGCACCTGCAAGAGTACTCCCTGGACTGCTTGGACTCCTCCTCCTCCATTGTGCCGTTGTCTGTCCGTGTTTTGTGCTGTCGATGTTCCGTACAAGTGCCGCCGTTCCAACATGGAAAGGCATCGCAAGGACTACCTTCTGAAAAGCCAGAAAAATGTCCCAAACTTTCACCCAAATATGCAATTGTCCCAATTTTTTTATCAGAGAATTGTGCCAACTTGCCGTAGACAAGACGGGACGATACCCCGAGATTGATAAGCTGCTGCTGTTGTTGGGGATGGATCAGGAACAGTGCCGACACGTTCTGCTGGCGATGGTTCATTGGGGGGCCAATTTGGCACAATTGTTGCCGCTGAATGTGTCCTTTTGGGACAATTTTGGGGCCAAATGAACTGCACAAGTGGGAAAACACTCTGTCCTTCCCCCCTCGGGCACCTCTTATCTATCTGTAGGAGGACCCTCTTCACTTCCTCATATAGAGAGAGAGAAGAGTGTGTCCTCTGGGATTTGGACCTCCCTTTCCCATGGAATTTTGTTTGTCTTTTTGAGGGGGAAAATTGCAAAAAATGGATGGACTTTTGGACAATAAAAAAAGGGAGATACTTTTCAATTTTGGCACCCAATTTTAGGAAAATAATTTCATCAGAGAATTGTGTTTTTGGAGTAAAAAAAAATCAAAAATGGCCAACTGAAAGTCTCTGGGCCCAATTTCAGCAAACAACGGAAAAATGGCACTTCCCCGTGGTCGATAAAAGGGTGGGAAGG
>LDKF01000284.1:0-10045 GCA_001026735.1 Rotylenchulus reniformis | reverse complement strand
TTTTTTTTCTTTTTTCCAGCCAGCTGAAGTTGACCTGCGCCCGCAGCGAAACTTCGGAACCGATCCGCAATGTATTCAATCCCGTGTTGGCGGAGCCTGTAAGACCCATAGACCCGACAGCCTGGGTGCAACATACCAACGCCGCCCGGGGACTAGACCAGCAACTGGTCAACATGCAAATTCAGGGTCAGTAGGGGCCAATTTTATGGCCAAAAGTGCCAGATTTTGATGCAAAAATGAACAATTTGGCACTTTTTTGATCAATAATGATCACTGATCGGTTCTATCTTGTTTTGTTTATAGCTCAGCAACTGGCACCAATGGCATCCCTTCCGGAGCCACCACTTCCGCCAATGGCACCAATGCCCAACAAATCGTCGACCATCCCAAAGACAAATTTGCACATTGGCACAATGGCGGCACAGGGACCAGCGACAGCAGGTTGAAAATTTTGAGAATTTCGGATCCGGATTTTGTGAAAAATTGTATAAATTTCCAGGCCATTCCGGCACCGGAAAGCCATTTGAAGCCACCGGAGGCATCCGGATGGTCATGAACCCGTCCACCGACATCACCACCACCTCCGAGGGCGGCCACTCCAGTTTGGAGTGCTCAATTGGCCAAATTCCGCCGATGCGGCAAAGCGGAAGCGGAGGGAAGCCGAAGAAAAAGGCGGGCGGCAAAGGCGGCGGAATCATCGGCACATTGCGGAGACTGATGTGCATCCGGGGCGGTAGGACCAGCAAGCGGGCGGCCAAGAACGGAAGCGGAAGGAAGTGAGCGGAAGCGGAACGGGAGAAGAGGAAAGCGGATGATCATCCGGATGATACCATCCTCCCAAACTTCACTTAATCCCATTCTAACTTTAATTTTCACTTTTCTGCGCATCATTTTGTCGCTTTTTGCACTTTTATCCGCCGATTCTCTTCACCTCATCAACTCGCCATCACCATCATCCCATCCCATGATCCATTTTTTATCCTGTTGCCATGACACCATTTTTGATCGATCCCTTAAGTCTCTTTCACATCCTGTATCCTGATCACCAGTTTGCCATGTAATACTTTATAGATTAAACATCATAATTCTTTGGTTTTTTTCATCGGGATGGTGTTATTGCTCTCATCGATCATTTTGGCATCCTCTGATCACTGGATCACACATGCCATGGATCTTCTCCCGGTTGTTGATCTTCTTCCGCTTCCTCCTCCATTTTCCGCTTCACCTTCTCTGACTACCGGAGCGGGGGATGATCCGCCTTCCGGATCCGAAACATGGACTGATGCTCTCCTCTCCTCCGTCATCGGCGCATCCGCTTCACCGACAAAATTGTTGACTCGTACATTATCCGGAAGAGGGGCCGGGCCGGGATGGAACTGATCGTCGTCATATTGGATCGCTGCTGATCAGGGGATGAGGGATATGAATAGCCGAAAATTGAGCCCGATCACTCTCGCTTGAGCAGTTTTTTGTGTCGAAATTTATTCAAATCACCTTTTTTTGATGAGCCTTGGTATCCAAAATCGGGAATCATCAGTCTCGATCAATTTTGGTGTTGGGATCGGATTCAATTTTGCACTTACTCCCTATGCACTCACCCCCTCCCCCGTTCAAATTGGTATCTAACCTTGATCCGATCACTCTTGCACGATTGTTCTTGCTCAATTTTGATGTTTAGTCAATTTGCATCCAAACTGGGTGACCGATCTACCGATCCCTCTACTCCCTTCTTTTTTGTCGTCCATTGTTCCTCCCACCTTCATCTTCCGCCTCCTTCTGCTGCTGCTGTTCCTCTGCTGGCCTCGGCTCATTGCTTGCCGCCACCCTGGCCCTGTCCCTCGGGTGTGCCAATGCCTTCATCAGTGCCGCCCTGATCCCGCGTTTCTCTTTCCGCGTCAATTGCTGCCCCGCGGGTGCGTCTCCGCTCGCGATTACCGCATCTGTCGTTGTTGCTGCGCGGCTTTTCTCTGTCGCCGTCTTGCCTTTCAATTCACTCCGCGCATCGCTTTTTGAGTGCCTGAGAAGTCTTTTGATGGACAATGGGTTGCGCAGGATCAGATCCTTCAGCGGAGAGGGGGACAGGCGGTGCCGACGCGTGTGTCGTCCGGACCGACTCCGGTCGCGCATCCGCTTCGCATCCACAGCCCGGGAGATCAAGTGCTCCACGAGGTCGGCAACAAATTGGTCGGTGAGTGAGTCACGGAAGGACAACGCGCGGAACTCGCAAGATGGGCCCAGCGAGCGGGTGAGTAGAGAGCCCTGTGGATTTGGAAGGTGATCAAGAAAGTGATCAGCCGGATCCGGATTGATCACCTCTTCCGGCGTGATCGGACACCGTTGCTCATCCCTCGCTCTCCGGATCCTCTCCATCGATCGTCTCCGTTCGATTGGCGACCCCACCGCCCGCGGGGGTTCTTCCGCATCCGCCGGTGACCCTTCGCCGGATCCGTACCCGTCATCGCCTACCGTTTCNGTCCATTGTTCCTCCCACCTTCATCTTCCGCCTCCTTCTGCTGCTGCTGTTCCTCTGCTGGCCTCGGCTCATTGCTTGCCGCCACCCTGGCCCTGTCCCTCGGGTGTGCCAATGCCTTCATCAGTGCCGCTCTGATCCCGCGTTTCTCTTTCCGCGTCAGTTGCTGTCCTGCAGGTGCGTCACCGGCCACCGCTTCCGTTTCCGTTGCGGCGCGGCTTTTCTCTGTCGCCGCTTTGCCCCTCAACTCGCTCCGCGCATCGCTTTTTGAGTGCCTGAGAAGTCTTTTGATGGACAATGGGTTGCGCAGGATCAGATCCTTGAGCGGAGATGGAGACAGGCGGTGCCGACGCGTGTGTCGTCCGGACCGACTCCGGTCGCGCATCCGCTTCGCATCCACAGCCCGGGAGATCAAGTGCTCCACGAGGTCGGCAACAAATTGGTCGGTGAGTGAGTCACGGAAGGACAACGCGCGGAACTCGCAAGATGGGCCCAGCGAGCGGGTGAGTAGAGAGCCCTGTGGATTTGGAAGGTGATCAAGAAAGTGATCAGCCGGATCCGGATCAATCACCTCTTCCGGCGTGATCGGACACCGTTGCTCATCCCTCGCTCTCCGGATCCTCTCCATCGATCGTCTCCGTTCGATTGGCGACCCCACCGGTCTCGGAGGTTCTTCCGCGTCCGCCGGTGACCCGGATCCGTACCCGTCATCGCCTACCGCATCCGCCGGTGACCCTTCGCCAGATCCGTATCCGTCATCGCCTACCGCTTCGGCGGCTCCTTCCACCGGATGCGCTTCCTCCTCCACCAATTGGTCATCGTTGCACAGCAAAAGAATGGCCGGCTGAAGGTGAGGGGCAAACTTGGAATTTTGGGAGAGATCAAAGATAAGCTTCACCTGATCCGTCTCCGGAAGCATCTGAAAATCCTCGACCACCGACTCCAGAGTATGAAATGAGTCGGGGATATAGGCAGCGTAGCAGAGGAGAACCGCGTCCGCCCTATCGGAGACACAATTTAGATAAATTCCATGAAATTTGAGTTTATAGACTCCTTAACCCTAAGATTTCCAAGTTTTGTGGGCCAAGATAGACTTTAGATCCTCGAATTTCAACTTTTAAAACATCAATGGCCCTTTGGCCACTCTCCTGAAAAAAATTTTTACTTTTGTTGGATTGCCATCTGCCTCTCGCCCGTTTTCTCCTGCAAAAGAGACCTTTGATTTTGAATTTGCTTTTTCCCGCCAAACCGTGCCGGGATCGATCAGCTCCACCACCACCGGCTCCCCATTGTTGGCATCGAATTGGAAGGTCAAGTAGCAAATGTCGGCTAAAGGGATGGATTTGTGTTAGGATCGGATCCGGACAAGGGTCCGGCCTGGACTTTTCACGGATCCGGGATCCGAATCCGGCTTTTTCCCGGTCTCCGGGTTCCGGATCCGGTCCGGGGGTATCCCAAAAATCCGGGTCCAGGTTTTTTAAATATTTGGGTCTCTAATTTCTGTGATCTTTGATGTTTAACACCGTATTTTGCCAAACTTACAGTATTGGATATGGTGTTCCACCTTCTTTGCCACGGCGCACATTTTGTCAAACTTTTCGGGGGAAACTGTATTAGGATTGTACCAAGTGTTGGGTACGGTACCAGGGGCTGTTTGTGGTGGGTGCCAAGCCAGACCATACGGTACTCCTTGGGCACATTTACTGCTCCCGCCGATGAGGACAATGAGGAGGAGGGGGAGGAGGTGGGCGGAGGATGGAGAAGGTGGTGCATTTTCTTACAAAAATACAGTCTGAGAAGGATCAAAAAATTATTGATTGATCAGGAAACTATTGATTGATCATAGGGAATTGGCCCAAGGAAGATCACGCAGGCCCAAGGAACTCTAAAAATTAATTGTTGATTAATTAGGAAGATGCCAGACCAGAAGATCGATTGATCAGGGATGTGCAAAGTCAAGGAATTGAGACAATCATCGATTGATCAAAAAGAGATGGGCACGGCGGAAATCAATTGATCGGTGAGTGGGGGAAAAGAGGATTAATGGGAACTTCGCGGACTATCGAATTTTGTGTTATTAGGTATATATTTTTTATTTCAGGGAGGGGGTGGAGGCGAGAAAAGGCAAACACACAAAAGTCGCTCTCGTCGGCCGGAAGGGGAGGGGAGAAAGAGGGTGGATGCGCAGAAATCGAGCGGATCTTTTGGTGGCCTTTTCTCCACGGCCTATGCTTTCGTCAATCCATTTTTTTTTTGCTTTTTGGGAAAAATGAATGAATGATGTAATCCGAAAGAAAGAAAAGCAACTCCGACTCACTCACTCAATCGGCTGTCAAGAGTCAGCCGACTGTGATAAGCTCCAATGGGCTGGAAGAACTCTGTGGCCACAAAAAGTGTCCCACCCCTTGGCCCCTTTGAACCGCAATTTTGGGGGCTTGGGGTCCTCCCCCTCCCTATCTGTGGCCATAGAGACCGCGATCTTTGGCCATAAACAAAATAATAAAAAAAAAGAAAGAAAATGAAGATCATGTGAAGCAGGGGAGCCAGAACACAACACAGGTGGAAGGAAGGATGACGAAGCAAAAAATGGAAAGACAAATATGGAGGGAATGAATGATCGGGGGAGGGGGATGGGTGAATGGAGAAGATGAAGGGGAATTGGAAGTGGAAAAGCAAGGGGAGGAATAACGTAGAAGGAGGAAAAAAGAAAATGGATGATGATTGATCAGAATTCGGAGAATGGCACCAATGAGACACAGTGGTGGTGCTAATGGGGGTCTAATATTCGGCTGATCGGAGCGAATCTGATCATTCTAATCAGATCCACACTGATCACTGATCAGCCTCTCTTCAATGAGTTTCTTCATTTTTTCATCGATGATCCAATCAATTTTTTCTGTTCTCCCACCCTTCCTCTAAAAAAATGAGATGAAATGATGGAAATTGGAATTGGACTGACGAGAAATGGGAAGAAAGTGAAAATTGAATGGAATTTGGAAAGGCCCACAGAATAGGGTGAGAACGCTCATCCTTGATTCATCTTTTGTGGGGAAAACGGAAAAACGGAATGGCCAAATGGCCAAATGGCCAACATTGCAGATTGATTGATCTCTGCGCAAGCGGCGGAAAGGTGAGAGGAGGAAGGCGGAAGGCGGAAGGGACTGACTGTTTGTTTTGCGATTTTCCGAAAGAAAAAAAAAGAGGAAAGAAAAAACTTTCGAAAGGGGGCGAACGAGATGATCATGATCATTTGATCACTGATCACGTGATCGGGTGGATGGAAGGCGGGTTTTGGGGATTAAAGATTAAACCGTCGCGAAAATGACAAAAAATTGGCCCGATTCCTTCCAAATTTTCGCCTAAAATCGATAGTGAAAGGAACCAAAAACGGAAAATTTTGGGGGGGGGGGGGGGGGAAAANCTATTGCACCAATCTGATGAGCAAAAAATGACAAAATTATACCAATAAATGATATTTACAGTAGAAGGTCTAATAAGAAATAAGAGGAAGGCACAATGGAAAGGAGTGATCGGAATCGGAGCGGTGATCAAAGCCATCTGATCAATGATGCTGATCCATTGATTGGGTTTCTCCCACAAAATGCTTCAGCTTTCCACAGACATCATTGATGGTTATGATAACTTAATCATTTTATATGAGAAAATATCTTGAACATGTGACTCCGTGGCGCAATTGGTAGCGTGTCTGACTCCAGATCAGAAGGTTGCGTGTTCAAATCACGTCGGGGTCAAAACTTTTTTTATTTTAATAAATTATTTATTAGAAAGATTTACATAAACTCTGATTAAAAAGTTCGATTTCTTTTTTATTTATTTTTTATGAATCATTTTTTCGACGACAGTCAACGTGAACCCCTGGCCAAGCCAAAGTCAATTGCTATGGAAACTTGGCAAATTGGCACAATGGGCCAAGATGGGCCAACGGAACATTGGGGGACAAATGGCAAATTGGCCAAGGAGAACAAAGTGTGAAAAGAGTGAAGCGTGAAAACTGTGAATTTAGTGGAAAATCTGATGGTGTACAACAGCCTGACAGTTTAACGACGCGAAATTTTGGTAAAAGTTCACATGGCGAGAGTACAACACGTAAAAGTGCCGTTCATCCTTGCCGCGAAAAAAAAATTTCTTAATTAAATCCAAAAGCCTTTTAAGGCAAAAGGCTTTTGGATATAGGTAATTAGAAGTGTTTACTATCGCCGAAAAAATGATTCATAAAAAATAAATAAAAAAGAAATCGAACTTTTTAATCAGAGTTTATGTAAATCTTTCTAATAAATAATTTATTAAAATAAAAAAAGTTTTGACCCCGACGTGATTTGAACACGCAACCTTCTGATCTGGAGTCAGACACGCTACCAATTGCGCCACGGAGTCACATGTTCAAGATATTTTCTCATATAAAATGATTAAGTTATCATAACCATCAATGATGTCTGTGGAAAGCTGAAGCATTTTGTGGGAGAAACCCAATCAATGGATCAGCATCATTGATCAGATGGCTTTGATCACCGCTCCGATTCCGATCACTCCTTTCCATTGTGCCTTCCTCTTATTTCTTATTAGACCTTCTACTGTAAATATCATTTATTGGTATAATTTTGTCATTTTTTGCTCATCAGATTGGTGCAATAGCCTTGTTTGCCATTTTTGATTGGTTTGCAAATCCAATTTTGGATCCAATTTGGGGATGATGATGATCTGCGCAATTCAATCCACCACTTCCATCGCAATTCCATCGTGAGACAGGCCAATTAGCCCCTCCCCCTCCCCAATCCAAAATGCCTTTCCCATTCATTGAAAGGCAAAAGGATCCGGGGAAAGGCGAAGGTGGTAGAGGATGGATTATTAGCGATCCAAATTGGTCGCCTTTGAAGGTGTATTAGGGGGGTCCACCCCAATAATGGGCTCCGACCGACGACCTTTCGCCGGCGCCCAAAAATTTGAGGCGACGATTGACTCTGTCGGAAGATGGAGGAGGATGTCCAGGAAGTGGAGGATGAAGAGGATGATGAATGGGGATGGGGAGGGAGAAGCCACACGATGGACGGGGTCCATTCATTCATTCACTCTCGAGGGGTGAGGGACCACTCTCGATGCTCGGCGGATCAAAAGGGCCACCAATTGTTGGTGGTGGCCATGGGGGTGCCGTGCCATTCATTCGTTCATTGGTTGCGCAAGTGCAAATTAATTTATTGCCCAAAGGGGCGGCACATTTTGGGGAAGGGCAAAAGGCCACCACCATCAATGGCATTCAGAATGGCACATCAAAAGGGCCATCATCGTCATCATTTCCATGGACTCCATCCATTGTTTTGGCACAATTGACCCTTCGCTCCCCCCCCCCCCAATTTGATCCTTTTTCACCTTTGACTTTCTGCAGGTAGAGATGGCCCTTTTGCAGACCTTTTGGACCCATTTTTAAATAGCTCCCCAGTGCCATCAATTTATCTGATCACTGATCAGTAAGCCCTGCTGTTCTATCGGTAATCTATGGATTAATTCACTTTCAAAAATGCCAAAAATCGTTCGCTATGCTCTCGTAGAATATCGCTTGATCACCATATGAAGCGATCAGACTGATCTGATCATCTCATATCCCCCATTTTGTCCTCTCCTCCTCAATACACATTCGGATCCCCCCTTTCGTCCCCCCTAATTCCCCATTCATTCATTCCCATCCACGCTAATTATGGCGCTGCAAAAAGGGGAATGAGTGAGTGAATTTGCTGGGAAAGGACACGACATGGAAGTGGAAGGATGAGGAGGAGGAGGATGAGAGTGATGAAAGCGAAGATCGCCAATCATTGAGTTCATCCACAATCCCTCAAGGGCATTGGCCATCGTGTTCAAATGTTTTTGTTCTTTTCATTGACGAAAATTGGGCCAAATTTGCGATTTTGCCAAAATGAACTACCAGAGTGTGTTGAAATTAGTGTCCGGCGTGGAGGGTTGGACGGGATCCGGCGGAAATCCCGATTCAGTTCCGGTCCCGAATAATCCCGAACGAGTTCGACTTTTGATCAGATGGGATCCGGTTCAGTCCGGTATCGGGATCCCGATTCAGTCCCGACCGGATCCGATCCGTGCCGAACACTAGTTGAAATGCACCACTAAAGTTGTGCCAAAATGCGCCAATGCAAACTGTGCCAGATTTGGCCAACAAAAATTGTGCCAAAAATGTGAAATGTCACAATAACGATATCCTTCAGTTGCGCCAAAAATGATCCTTCTAAACTTTCTTTTTGCCCCTTTCCGTTCCCACCAGCCCATTTGCACCAATCGGAGTCCATTCATCCATCCGGTACCACTTCATCCTTCCTCATCCATTCATCCCTTCCGTTTCTCATCCTGGGGAGGGGGAAGTGCCAATTGGATGATGAATAATAATGAACCCCGGAGGGGCAGGATTTTTTGTTATTTTTTTGTGTTTTTTGTTGTCCTTCCCAGGGATCTTCCACCTGTTCACCTCATCATTCATCATCCGTTCCCACAACCTTGGACAGCCCCTTTGCTAGTCTCTTTTTTGCCCTCCGGCGGTGCTAATGGGGGATGGAGTAGGAAGGGAAGAGACTTCATCAGTACATTCATCCTTCCGGATGGATCATTCATCCCTTCCGGAAGGATCATCTGTTCTTTCCGGATGGTAATTTGCCATTTTCGGTCATTCTTTCTTCCGGATGAACCTGTACTTCCATATGAATTCTTCCTACCGAGATCCTTTCATCCTTTCCGGATGGATCTCAATCACACCTCTGCATAGATTGATCATTCGTCCCTTCCGGATCTATCATCCCTTGGCTGAATTCTTCTGTTCTCGCCGAAGGACCTCTATCGCTTCCGCGTATCACCTTTTCCGGATAGATCATGCATCCTTCCGGATGGACTTATCCGGCAGCAGAGCTCACCAATCGCCCAAATCCCATCAATCTGCCGCCTTTACTCCTCTTCTGAAAAGGACACAATTTGTCCTCCCCTTCCCCTCTCCTCTGGCCAACCCTCCGGACTTGGCCAAATGCAATTTGGCCATGAAACCCTTCCGACCGTAACATCACTCGCCCAATAAATAAATCTTCTTCATTTTCCATTTGCCAAAACCAAATCTCACGCTTCGGCGCCCGGGCACAAAAAGACGCGAAATTTGGGCGCAAATTCGCTGAATGGTGGCGGTGGTGGTGATGGCCAATTCGCAGACAAAATTCGCAATTTTGGTCCATGAAAATTGTAAAAATACGGTACCGCAAAATGAGCGGGAGGCCCAAAAAAGTGCACTCAAGTATTCATCATCACCATCAAGGATTTACGCTCCAAAAGTCGTTTTTCGGACCCATTGTGTTTGGCCAACTGATGAGGCCCATTCGAAACTTTGGACGATGGAATTCTTACGGTAAAAGGACGGAATTTTGTTGGAAAAAATCGTACCTTAAGTGGATTCTTCGACCTGTTCAACAAATCTTTGTCGAAGAACCCGAAGTCCATAAACCGAATCCTTAAAGTCCGATTCATCTAAAAACTACTCAATTCCAGGAAGTCCATGGTCTTCTAAGGCCCTAATAA
>LDKF01000283.1:12772-89291 GCA_001026735.1 Rotylenchulus reniformis | reverse complement strand
GGGGGGGGGGTTATAGATCGTTCCCGCTACCCTCCTGGCGACATTTCTAGATTTGAACGTGAACTACAGAGACATAAGAAGGGAGTGACACAGAAGAGAAGCGCCCTTCCGCCCAAAAAAGCCTTTCATAAGGAAACTTCCCAATTGATTTCAAAAATTTTCTCTGGTCTTTGGCAGCCAAGTTTTAGCAAAAGTGTCCAATTTTCTTAAAACAATGCATCTTAAATTTTAAGACCACCAACAAAATACTTCATTAAGCCACTGTTTAGCTCCACAATAAACCCTACTTTTCACGTTTTTCATTCCGTTTTTCCCAAACCTTTTCAATTTTATTTTCCATCAATTTCAGGTTTATTGTAATCCGCAAGGCCATCACTTTTTGAGCCATTTCTCTCGACTCCGACACCTTGGCCTCCATTTTTCCCGGTATCCCAGTCGCTTTCCCGCCGATCTTCGTTCCCTGTACCTGAGCGGTAGCGCGAAATACAGGTACTAACCAGTGTTCTTGTGACCGGGGTTTTTGGCCCGATGACCTGACCTGACCTGACCGAAAATTCCGGTCATTCAAAAATGACTGACCTGACCAATGACCGACCCTCCGGTCAGGTCAGGTCAGGTCATCCGGTCAGCTGACCAAAAATGACCGAAAATGACCGAAATTTTTTCTCACTTTCTCTAAGATTTTTTTCAAATTATATTTGTGCAAATATTTTTTAAGAAGAAAAACAGCCAAATAGATAAATATAAAAACAAATTATTTGATTATTTCAATTAGATCAGGGCTGACAACTCCCAAGGTCCTTAATAAACAAGTATATCGAGGTCAAAATCTAAGATTTTGGGGTCAAAAATAAGGTGATACATTTTAAAAGGCAAATTTTTCATCAATAAAAAATAAATAATGGAATTTTGCAATCTTTTCCAACAGTTTTCAAAAGATTTTCAGAAAAATGACTATTTAAGGCAGTTTTTATTTTTTTGTGAAATTTTCACTGTATTAAGGAATGCCAGAAAAATTTTTGCCGGAGAAATTTTGAAAATTAGACCATTTTTCTTAATTGAATGAAAATTTTTGAAATTTTCTCACAAAATTTGTTAGTATGTATAAAGGCAGTTAAAATTTCACGCAAGACTTTTGAAACCACATAGAAATTTTTTAAAAAATCGAGGCTATGAAAAGTGGCGGAGTTTTGGGCTGGTGGGATTATGAGTGCTGCTTGCACGGGCGCCAATGGAAAAGAGAGGCGAAGAGACAGGCGAAGGGAACAAAGAACAGGCGGAAAAAAGTGAAAGAGTGTGGAAGAGAAGGTCAGAGAAAAAGAGAGTGGGTTGATTTAGAGAATTCGTGTCAAAAAATAATCAATTTCAAACAAAAAATCAATGAACTTTTGCAATTCCGGTCAGTGACCGCCGGTCATGACCTTTTCGATTTCTGGTCATGACCGGATGACTGACCAGGGGTTGTGGTCATGACCGGAATGACCTGACCAGAAACCCCGGTCAGGTCAGGTCAGTCACCGGTCAGGTCAGGTCAGGTCATTTTGGTCAGTGACCAAAGCCGGTCACCAGAACACTGGTACTAACTACTAATGGGCATCGTGAAAGGAGTGTTTCGGCAGTCAGATTTACAATATGGTACTCTTTGGACATTTTGGCATTATTTAAAAAATTAGCTTCCGAAGGCTTTCCCCTATTTGGCACACTTAACGAAAAAGATCGGCCTCTATGTAAATTCTGTGGTTATCTGTTTATGTAGTTTGGTAAAAAAAATCTTAAAAATTATTTTTTTATAATTTACTTTTTTATATAAAATATAAAACCTTTTGTTTGTATCTGACTTTCAGCCTGGGCTTGGAACAAATTTTGATGCGAGTACACAAAGAATCTTCAAGGCTCGCGGCTCTCTACTTGGACATAACCATTGCTAGAGAATCGGTTCTGCATCGAATTTCCCAGCTGAAAAAGTTGGGTTTATCAAAAAATAAACTTCAAAAATTCTTCTGAAACTTTTTTGGGTTGAGAAATGAAATTAACTGAACTTACACTAAAAAAATTTAAAACAAAAATTAGTTCCAGGGGTTTTTGATGCCGAAATAAAAAATTTAACATATATCGCAGATTTCTAGCAACTTTTGATGGTTTTTAGCAACTGCAGTCCGATCTTTAGTGATTATTCTCTAAAACGGGATCTTCCAATCCATTTATTGTAAATGCTATCATTTTATCAATTCAGTCTTCGTTTCCTCCGCATTGCCTTGAACATTGAATTTGAGATTCCCGAAGGATTATTGGACAATTTGCCGAAACTAATTGCTCTTCGACTTAACCTTCCAATTTTGGTCAAATTTTATTAACAAAAAACATTTCGTTATCAATCCTCAAACTCGCGGAAAATCTTACTACATCTTTCCTGAATTTCTATGATTCACTCACGTCTTGATATCAATCGTTCATCTTCTAAGCTTCAAAAAATTAATATAAAATTTTCCCATTTCGCATTTTTCTTAAACATTTCATCATCTTTGCTATTTTCTAACTTTTGATTTTTTTCCTTTATTCGTTCATCTGCTATTTTTCTTTTAATTCATTTTTTTCCAATTTCAGCAACTTCCGAATATGTCTCGGTCCACCTCCTTCCGTGGCCTCGTCCACCTGAGCCTTTATGTTGATCCTGTCCCTGATGTTTACTATGGCTTCCTGGCCACCGTTGCGCCCAATCTCCGCTCTCTCCATTTGGACTATCCTGGACCTTCATTGGAGTTGAGCAAAACAATCGGACGCGAATTGTTGAAGATTGCACACAACGGCATTTTGGAGGTATGGCCAATTTTTCAGATTTTCGAGCAATTTATAAATATTCTCTGCATATATTTTTTGTATTATTTAGCATCTGAGTGTTCCACGTGCATTGTTTACGGTTGAGATGTTAGACCAGCTCATCAAGCTCTGTCCGGTTAGTTGAAAAAAAGGATCAGCTGTCTTTCATTTTTTTAAATTTCATTTCGAAGCCCACTAATGTTATTGGATTTTTTGAAAAAAGTCAAAATTTGGAATTTTTTAAAACTTATTTTCTCGCCGATTACTGAACAAAATCCTATTGAATTAATCTTCCATAAATTATAAAAAATCCTGTTGTATTGCCTATTTCACCTCATTTTTCGAAAAAACTTCAGAATTTGCGTTCACTCGTTGTGCAATTGGGGCAAAATGAACAACTTTCTCAAGTTGCCAAGTTCCGCCATATCGTTGCAGATCAATGGCGGGCTGGCACGCGGAAATTCTTGCCACTTCGGGTATGGGTGAGAGCGTGAGAGACAATTTTTTGATATAAAATTAGAAAAATCTAAAATTACTAAAATCAGTGGGAAACTCCACAGAAATAAGTCCATTTTTAAGCTTTCTCTCTTATCATCTTTTCTAAAGGATTACATTAATAGAAAATTGACAATTTTATTCACTTTAAAAGATCATTGGACCCTTATTCGATTTGAGTGACGGTTTTAGGGGGGGGGGAATACGAGGGAGTACGTACCCCCAAGCCCAAAAATAAAAATTTTTCGGACGGTCGGGCGAGGAAAGACGAGGGAAAATCGAAAAAGAGGAAGAAATTGACCAATTTTCTTAAGAAATTGGTCTAAAATCTCAAAAATTTTTGCGTCGGCCCCTATCGGGACCGCCGAACCCCGAAAAATTGATAAATTTAGAGAAAAATAGCTAAATTTTTAAGAAAAATGAAAAATCCTTTTTTCCATTTTCCCTAACCAAACAGCTTTAAAAAGATAATTTGAATGCCTTTGCTTGCTCTACATTTCGATTTTCAGTCAAAAAATATTCTAAATATTTCATAAAACCAAATAAGCTATTGTTAGTTTTTTTTGCAATTATTCTAGGATTTTAGTTGGCATTTTAACCATTTCGTTTACTAGATGTGTTTCTATTGCCACCCGGACACTTCCTGGCGATATCAAGACCCTTTCCTGGTCATCCACATCGTCCAATACCAATATGGTTTCAAACCACCAAATCCGGTGTTGAACGAGCTGTTCCGGGACGAGGTTTTCAACGACAACGACGGTGGAGGAACTCCGTAAGTTGGATGGGGGGTGAAAGGGGACCCGAAATGCGAAACTAATTAAATTTCTTGATGAAAAATTCGAGCATTTGATTGGTTTTTTGAAAATTTGAACTTAAAAATCAGGATCTCTAGAAAAGAGCTAGAGGAGAAAATGCAGGGTAAGGGAATGGGATTCTCACTCCTCGCTGAAATTTTTCTGGAAATTAACTCCACCCAAAAATTAGGTTCATCTATTGTTCATTTAAGCTCATTCGTGACGGAATTCTACTCAAAGAATGATTGATTATGTCGATGATGATGGTCTGCGCCGATTTTTGCCGATGAAAATATCAGAGTTATCAGGATTTGACAAAATACGGAAAATTTGTTTTTTTATGAATTGAGAGTACATTTGCATTTTTTGAATAAAAATGAGAAAATATTAATTAGGGAATATATCCAGGACTTTGGATGCAGGCTTAAGAAAATGTCATAATTCATGACCATGACATATTAGGACCCATCGAATGTGTCTCCGAATGATGATCATTGATCAGGATCATCCATGCAACAAAGTAGTTTATATGGAAATGTCGAACTGATTCAGAGCATTATTATCCAAGCAACCCGTCGTTCACAAAGGTTGGCGCTTATGGTATTCATCTATTTATACGGTACGAACTGATCCAGTGATCTAGCGAATTTTGATCATTTTTTCGTCGTTGACTTGGTCGCGATGGTGATGGCATATGTGCAATGTGCATTGGTTGTCCTACATATAGCAGACGGTACTTAGAAAGTGTATTCACCATATTTAAAATTTGCAACTATTAAATTCAAGCTTTTTTAACTTTCAGTCCCTAGGATGTTTTAGTGGAATTTCCGATCCAAAACATAAATTGGTGTATATTTTTTCATGGGTATAGTAGCTGCTGATTCTGGATTGGTGCATTTCGGACTTTTCTTATAAATTGTAATGTGTGGAATCTGAACCGGGTATACAGTTGGGTGGAGAATTGTAAAAAACCATTTTTAATGTGCGTTTTTGTTCATTTTTCGTTCTATTTTGAATTGAAAAATAGGTAATTATTTTAGCTTTTTTTATTAAGACATTTTTTTTGAAAATTTTTCCAACGAGAAATAATCGCAACAAAGGCATCAAAATCCCAATCCGCAAAATTTTAATGCATTCAAGAGCAAAAACGAAAAGGCAAAACTTTCCTCTAATTCATAGGAGAAAATAATAATCCGTATTTTACGAAGGAATGATCAAAAAATCACGAGATCCTTCTTTGGCACATTTTTTTGCATACAAATCAGAATGACTCTCAGAATAACACTCCATCACGAAGGAACTAAAAATTTGAATGACATTTAAAAATTTCAGGGACAAAATGTTTTATCTTAATTTTTCACCGGAATTGTCCACAAAATAAAACTTACGGTGTGCCTCCGTCGTCTTCGCCATTGAACACCTCCTCACGGAACAATTGATCCAGCACCGGATCGAGTGGGACAAAATCAAAGTTAACATGGCGGACGATCAAAAAAGGATCTTGCCAGACGGCGGCAGACTGACCATGTTCCCCACGTATCCAGATCTAATAACATGGAAGGACAATGTGTCAGGGAAGGGCATAGGTGACTTGGTCCCGAATAGGAGAAGCATTTGATGTATTTTGTACACGTAATAGCTAATGGGCAAAATTAGGCCGAAAAATATCGAAAAATTTCATTATAATTTACTTAGGTCGCCAGGGGGGGCAGGCAGGGGCTAAAGCCCCCCCCCCCCCCCCCCGTCAGCCCCTGGAAAAATAAAAAATTGACCAATTTCCTGAGAAAAAGGGCCAAATTTTCAAATTTTTCTCCGGGGGCCGCCACCCCCAAATTCAATGAAATTTCTCAAAAAAATTAGCCGTAAGCAAAAAATGATCAAATTTGTTAAGGAAAAGGATCCAAAATTGCAATTTTCTCTGGCGGTCCCTCTTAAAATAGTATTATTATTTCACAAAGCGCAAAAATTGACCAGTTTTCTTAAGAAAATGGTATAAAAACGCGAAATTTTCTTCGGCGGCCCTATCGGCCCGCCGAATTTTGTTTTTTTTTTTGCTCGTCGGCATCCCAAAGTTCAGCACCACCCGTCAGAAAATCCTGGCGACGGCCCTGATAAGAACTATGTTTTTTGGTTAATAAAAATTGTTTTTATTTATTTATTTGAGCAAACTACTGGTATCATTTGATACTCTCATGTGGTGCAATAATACAATGTAAATAATGCAAATATGGATATAAGGTCAATAGATGAATAGTCAACAAACAAAGTCATCGGGGAAAAATAACAAATAGACAAAAATAAATTGCTGCCTCACTCAGGACTTAAATTCGTTTCGAGGAAATTCTTAAAATCTTTCGGGGCGGTGATTTTCATGGCTTCATTTGGCAATTTTCCAATGACCGATAATTCGATGAAAAAAATTGTTTTGTGATTTTTTACTATGTTTTTTTACTTTAGAGAAGGAGCGATCTTCGGCGGGTTGATCTTTCTGAGAAGTTGAAAAATTTAGAGGAATTTAGGTGAGTAAACACTCGAATAATTTTAAGGCGGTGGTTAAATCCGTAATTCCCCTTAAATCGGACCAGTTGGTCGATGTTTTTGAAAAGTTATAATGAGAGGTGCCAACAACATAATACTATACTTATAACCAATGCCCCGTGCCGTGTCCCTCAACAATACCCGAAGCGGCAAGTGTTTCCGTGTGCCTGCACACCATTGATCCGCTACAACTTGTCGCAATTCGGCAAGTTGGGAAAGCGGTCCCATGGGCGAGTGGATGCGTGTACAAAATGAGTGCAAATTCTGAGGGGATTTCATATGAGTTGCTTTTTCAAAATGTGAAATTAGGAGCTAAAATTCACCGGAGAGAGGCGGACCAGCTGGTCGATGTCCGCAATGGTAAACGACGCCCATGGCATATACAAATGCTAAATATTAATAATCAATATGGAGCATTTCAAATATCATAATATCACATTAAAATCTTTTTTTTGGGTTGAGAAAAATGGTTATTTTATTAAAAAGAATGGAAGATTAAATAAAATTCCTAAAGCAAAATAGACCAACTAAAATCAATTCGTGAAAAGTTTGAGTCTATCTCTCAACTCAGATATTAAAGGCAGCAGGACTCTAGGGCGTCGTCAAGGGGGGGGGGGTGACCGGGCTAAACTCCCCCTGCTGAAATCCACCCTGTCAGTCTATCCGAACACCCTCCCAGGAAAAAAATCGGTCAAATTTCCCGTTCGGGACCGCCGGCTCCATCTAATGTAAGACTATTTCTAAGATGGAAAAAGGAGCAAAGCATCCAATGAGGATAAGAGGGTTGAAATTTCTATTTCTATAGACACTCAATTTCTTAGTGTAAAATCGCAAAAATTTCTATGGCCCTATCTACAGCCGAAATTCGTTTTTTTTAAATTTTTACTAGTCGGCCGACCCCTCCTAGCCTTCTCCCGAAAATTTTGCGCCCTTGGTAGGACTTGGGACTGTTGGACCTCCAAATTGCCATTGTGGGCAATTTTCAGCAATTGGCATCCGATTTGTTGGCTCAACTCCAACGAAAGCTCATCTACATCATCATCTTCTTCATCAAAAGTGATGCTCAAATTGAAGGAGCGGAGTCGGGGCGCAACGGTGGACAGGAGACCAATGGATTCGAAATTGGCAGAAGGGCGAACTAAGATGGAAAGACTCAGATGGACAAGGCCAACATGGAAGGACGAAGGAAAGCGGAACACAAGTAGATACTCTCCCCACATTTTTTATCGATTGATTGGTCGCCCCCCCCACCCCGGCACCAAGCCAAAACCCTGGGGTCGATGATTCATCCGGACCTCGGACTACCCCCGCCGAACCCGAACCCCACGGCCGATGACTCACCACCCCGCTATCCACACCATGATGGGGAAGGCGGTAGGTGACGGCCAATGAGTCACCCCTCTATCAAAACTAGCTCCTGGGTATCGGTGACGTCATCAGCTCTGGAGAGAGAACTCTCAGCTTGTGGTATATGACGTCATAACCTAAGGCTGGAGGGGAAAAAAGTTAGGCCCTGCGGGAGAACTGGGATCAGAAACCCGTTATGACCTGATAACAACCTCATATGATTTTTAGAGAATCTAAACGATGGAATCCATCGATAGTTTCTGTTCACATATGGGAAAGTCAGCAGATCATAGCGGGTATAGAACCCCCACTCCCGGGTTTATAATACCATGTGTATAGAGTAACAATAATAGGTATAATATCAACGTGTTGCACCACTGAACCAACCAGGGCACAACATTATAAAAAATGAAACATTGTCTGAAATGTTCGAAAGACAAGTACTACATCCTACGGTTTCTTGATGAGTTTATCATATGGAAAGATTGTGTACTAACCATCTATCAAGGCGAAGAGATGTTTGTTTGTAGCTGTGTGTATCCTAAAGCCGGAAATCATGAACAATGGCAACTGATTCGCGAGAAACTCGGTGAAAATATTGGACCAAATTCATTTGTCAGGTATGCCAAACAAAAATATTTTTTCATTAATTTAACAATTACAGGTTTCAACAATAGTGAAGTCATGGTCTACAATGGAAAACAACAAGATATTCGACAACAGATCACATCATTTTACGCAGCGTACTGGGAAGTCGATCAACCATAAAATAATTTTCAATAGCATTCTTACACACCCTCTTCAATGATATCGTCTGGTTCCACCATTTATAATGCTGAACAAAAATTGCTTATAAAAATAAAATTTAATACCTCTTCCACGAGAAAAATAGCCTCCCATTCTCTGCATAGGCGAAGCATTTCGATTGTGATTTTTCCCGCAACAACTTGGGAGGCATAGTGAAAGGAATTATACCAGTCAAGCGCATCTAACCAGGCCAGCTCTCTCTTTTCGGAATCAATCTCATTATCGTTGTTATTTTGTTGTTGCTCCATTTTACACCTGTTTTGAGTAAACAATCAGGGTCTATATTTGTTTACCCCGTTTCCATGTTGTGATAAAAGTACGGGGGTTCTTTTAGGCATATACTTTAATTCTTCTATCATGGATTCCGCATCATTTCTGCTGATATAACCGCGTCTTTTCAAAAAGTTTATTATGCCAAACCAACACAGTAAAAAGACCGGAAATGCAATAAGATAATGGGAAAACATTAAGAATGTTTGGAATACTGGGGAAATCGGTGAGACCGGCTCCCGATATGTTAAAACAGGAAGTGCAGTTGAATTATTCATTTTTATGCGAGTTTTCAGTTTCTACAAGCCTTTTTATATATGCCCGGTTCAACCCAGTTTCGAATCAGAGACAATATGGCGATTGTAATCTACCATTATCATTTGATCAAATTCACCCAGGACAATCATTTCTACACCTCCCTGAGGAATGGGGGTGTTGAATGTGGCACGAATACTTGTCGTCCCACTTCTCAACAACTCAAAACCACATGAATCGTCGAGTGTTGATGTCAGCGGAATTACAAAGAAAGTCCACCCGTTTTTAAATTCGTTTAGGGTGATGTCAAAGGAGTGTTCAGTGTTTGCCATTCCTAGAGCCTCATAGAGATCAACAAAAGCACGCACATAAAAATTTTCATCAAAATTTAATTTGTATGGTACAACAGGATATACCATCCCTCCAGCATGTACTGCGATTTCTCTGATGTCAAATGGTTTAAAATTGAAAGGGGACAACAAATAGTCACCTGTGAATGCCTTATTAGCAACCATTGCAATTGTCAATCTTCGGGGAATAGTTGCGCTAAACACATTGTAATCTATCTCATAGCGACCGGCACTAATGAAGGTGGATTTTATTTCGGTCTTTCGGACCGAATAGGTGGCTGGTTGTTTTTCCAATGTTTTGTAAATGCTCAAATTCAGTGATGGTTGGACCTCAACCATTTTTGCATAAAGTTTTACATCGTGCACCGCAAGCCGGTATCTGTTCAGGAGGTCGCCTGCCCCAAGTGTTTGCAAAAGGAACACATCTTTTGCTTTGTAAATTGTAAACAACAAATCGAGGTTGTTTAATAGAAAGAGTTCCTGATTTCCCATGTCAAAATCTAGTCTGGAGATAAACTGGGCCTTTTTACCCTGTTGGAAAAGCCCACAACGAGCCGTGAACCCATCGTCTGTAGCATCGTCATGTGAGGTGGTTAGATAGTACCCAATGGAGGCGAGAAAATGTTGCTTGACACTAGCTGGAAAGGACAGTTCATTGGTAATGTATGCCTTATACGGATATAAATTACCACTGTCATAGACCTCGGTATTGCCAACCGAAACTTTGAGTTGTTGGACAAATGTTTGCCCTATTCCCTGTATAACGCCCACATTTTGGTCAGCGGCACCAATTGGTACCCATCGCCCATTTACATCGTGTTTTTCAATTGATAACTCAAGACAGAGATAAATTCGCGACAGATCGGTCCACAAATTGTCACTGTAAAGACGAAAAAGGTAGGGAGATTCTTGTGTTATAGTGGCGAGTGGAAGTACCTCTCGAAAAAAAGAGCGAACAACAGACACATTGGTGGGCGGGACCGAAAAAATATTTAATGCACTATTTGTGGCCAAAGGACTATTTTCAGAAATTTTTTGGGGACAGGTCATTATTACCAATTAATATATTCCTAAAGTATCAACACGAAGACGTTTTGATTTCTTTTTCTTCCTCCTGACAGTAGTAGTGGAAGGAAGAAATGAAGGTGGACCAACCGAGGATTGCATCTTATTTATATGTTTTCGCTTCTTATTCCAGTTTCTTGACGCCGGCTTTTGTTCCTTTTGATACTGTTTGAAGTCAAAAGCACCTTGACCCTTTTGTGCATTAATATTATTTGCCGCTTTTTCTAGTAGATTTTTTAGACCAGTTTTGCTTTCATTTACCAGGGATTCTTTTAGATCCTTTCCCTCCAACACATTTGTTAACACACGATTGCCTGTCTCTAACCCTTGGCGACTAATTGCCGAACCAATTTCCTTTCCTATGGGGATTAAATAGCGCAACAGGCTACGAAATATTGAACCCACACCGGCACCACGCTGGAATGGTACTCCTCGGAACACATTGTACCCGCCATATTGCACTACAGCAATTTCGGGCGATGTTTGAGCATATGAGAACCAATCAACTTTTGAAGGATCAAAGTCTATGTGCATTTTTTGAAATTATTTGATAATTATAAAGTTCAAATGTTTATTTATACTTGTTAATGGTTAAAAAACACCTTTCTAATGAAATCATTTACAATATAGTCAGGTGAATTTTTGGTATCCGAATACAAAAAGGCAACAATTTTTTCAAAAGGCACACCACCACACCGATGGTGAAGAAAAAAAAATAGCGTGTCTCCCGCAAGACCTGGCAGAACTGGACTGAAGCGCGATTTTGTTGAAGCGAATCTCGGCAAATGTTGTTAGATAATTAGAAATATGGAAACTGGCCGGAGGCCACACCCCCAAAGGATCATAATATTCAATTTGATTCGGCTGGTTGCAATAGATGGATACCCAGTGAGAACCCTTAAACGAGCTTGGATCCAGATTTAACACCATACAATATGGAAAAAATTGCAAACAGGTATCTGATCTGAGGCGAAACACCCTAGATATTTCTGTGAAGTAATCGGATTTTTGGTAAGTATTCTATTAATTTCAAGCGTATTCATCGAACGCACTTAAAAATATGAGGCTTTCCGGAAATTAAGTGTTAATGTACATGTTCCATACTGGAACGGCATCAAACTACCGCTTTGGGTTCGTATTTCAATAAAAATCTCTGAGATTTCCTTTAACAACACCTTGTGGTATTGGATTGAAATGAATTGTTCTTCAATAATTTCATCAGGATTGCCACGTATTGTCACTATTCTTAGCACAGGCGCGGTGACATCACCCAACATCATCGGTTCAATCAACTCCGGGGCATATACATGGAAAGAGGAAACACCCCCACGCATATCGGGCATAAATTTGGCCTGTGTTTCTTCATCTGTGAACTCGGTACGATTAAATCCGAGTATGTAGGCCAGCTGGTCGGATATGCGAACTCGCTTCACATACCTCGGATCCAGCTTTATCACAAAACGATTTATAAATGAAACATAACTAATTTGACAAGTGAATCGGGCTTTTCGATATGTTTGAATCCATAGCTCAAAACCTCCCCGGTTTTTTGTTTCGTTATAAACCTGTAAATCTTCTGCATGCAATTCTGAGAGATTCTTTTCAAGTTTATGCTCATGAATCTTTTGCAAGAGTTCCCTGTCTTCCACACTCAGTGAAGCAAAATATTGGTCCAGTTTTTTTCCGAAGGAATCATTAGTGTCCTCGACCAATCGTACCGGGATTTCTCCCGATTCGGACTTAAATTCGATGAATTCATCTTTGGCAGATATGTTGGCGCGTGCGGCCGCATCCATATAGCTCAATTGTGCAGTCCGTGTTTTCTGGGCCAATGGTTCATTGCCGTCTCCAAGCAGCTTGTAGAGGTTTTTGCCAAGCTCAGCAGGGGTGGTTACATTGGATGCTGGTACCGGGATGTACACGCTTTCGCCAGTTTGCCACTCCATTTGAACAAATTGTTCAACGTCGGTGCCAAGGGAGGGCCAGGAATGTGGATAGATAATCACCCCTAGACCCACCTCCCATTCAGAATTGAATTGTAATTTCCGGGGCAGACGAACACGAAATGAATTGGTACGATTCCCGTCTACATTGGTGTTTGAAGGAAGAACAACATAAAACGAATTTGAAGGCATTTTATGATGAAGATAAAATAAAAAATTAACCCGTCTTTCTTTATATATTTTTCCATGTAATTGAGCTGGTGGGTATCCAACTGTTATGGCGCACACCATAACCCTTCCATTTTACCAGTGCATACTCGATCCTATCCCGTGTCTTTCGTCTGATGACGCGCTCAATATCGTAAAGGGGTTGTTGTTCATCTCCATCGGAATTCGTCATTTGTCGAACACGACACAGGTCATTGGCATAGAACCAGCCTTTGATCATCTCATGGTCCCCATCCTGTAACCGATAGACAACAGGCCTACGCTCATTATGTACTTCGGAAACAATGAATATCTCGTTAGTAAAACGGGGCAAATAACCCTTTTGGAAAATGTGTTTGTGTTTTTCGATGCGCACACTTTCGCCCACTTTAAACTTGGCTGGACGTTTCGGTCTGCTACGCATTGCCTTTTCAAACAGTCGTTGTCGTACCTTTTCTGCATTTTTAAATGTGACCTCCATGGGCCGCATGCCGATACTAGAATTATGTGAATTATTTATCGCACTGACCAAATTTTGTATGATATCTATCCAGGTATGCGTTTTGCGCTCGGTAAAATAACGATACAATCTTTCTTTAATGCTTCGATTAGCACGTTCGGCCATTCCTGCATGGAATTGAGGGGAAGTGTACATACAAAAATGTACCATACCCTTGGACTTGAAATAATCTTTCATCCTTTTGGCTGTGAATTCTACCCCCTGGTCTGTCAACAGTTTCCATGGTAAATATTTAGATCGCTCGAACAAACGATCAAATGCTGTGATCATATCGGTGCTGGACTTGGACCTAACCGGTTCAACGAACAATTGTCTGCTAAGTGTATCGATGCACACTAGTAAATATTTGTAGCCACGATTACTTTTTCCAAGCCGATCGAACACGGACAAATCAGCTTGCCATTCGGTGTGAAGACCGGATGCAAGTGTCGGTAGACGAACATAACGCCTTTTGGCCTGTCGGTGAAGTGTGTAGGCTGATTGGGTGGCCAAAAAATCCTCAACATCTTTTCGGTTAATTTTGTTATTATGCCTTTTAGCTTCTCTCAATAGTGGCTTCACGCTGGTGAAGCACACTGGCGAATTCACATCTTTATACAAATGTTCAAGCAAACGTGTTTTACTCCTATCAACACCTATTCCCATAGTGTTGGCTTAAATTTGATCATTTTTTTCCACCAACTCATTCTTTTTATTTGTTTTAAATGAGTATAATCTTCCGCCGCCACCACTTCCAAACTGGAGTGGTTGCTCGGGGAACAGATATGTGTTTAAGAGCGGATGCCCCTTGGCCTTTTCCACAAATTCCTTGTAACCAACAGGGAAGCTTTTGAATTGGCTCTTACCGTCCCTGTTCAACAAATATGTGACAATTTCATCCACAATACTCGTCTTGTATACTTGGCCGTCTGATCGTAAAATCTTTTGATCAGAATTCACTCCCAACTGCCCATTATTTTCCCCAATATACTCCATTACCTTTTGTTTTGTCTGAGAGTAATTTTGTTTGGTAGCAGCAACAGAAGCTGCTGATTCAGCTGGTGCTACTGTCTTTCTTGTCTGTCGCAATTTTGGAGGTGATTTCACACTGGTAGCAGCATCTTCCCATTCTTCGTCGTCAAATTCTTCTATCGACGGTTCCGTTGTTTTCGGCCTCCGTTGTTTTTTTGGGGTTTTTATTGATGGTTTTGGTGCTGGTGATGGTAGTAAATTAGCGGCAATTTCCTGCGCATTTTTTAATTGCACATCAACTGGGCGTTCCTCACCATCCCTAGTCAACTTATTAAGTCTTTTAAATTCTTGCTGATATTTAGTGGCCTTTTCAGCTTCACCAATTGCCGCATCATTTTCAATCTGACGCATTCGTTTTTTAATCAAACCCACTGGTGTACCATCATTTTGTTGCACAAGTGTTTCAAATATTTCTTCAGGAATCAAAAAGAATCGTTTTGTGTGGCGCATTTTTTAAAAGTTTATAAAATTTCAAAAAAATGTTTTTATTTATGCATGAGAGCGTTTGTGATAATGGGCATAACAATGGAGGTTAACAGGCCTGCAATGGCCGGCAATCCTTTGCCCTCTTGCTGTGGGTGTTGTAAAAGAACTCGTTTTGCTGAACGTGAACACCTCGTTCGCGCCAACCGTCTTAGCACATGGGCATGATGTTGGAGTTTTTTCAAATGTTTTTTGCGCAGTGGTATACGACCCTTTAAAATATTTGTACAAATTTCCACAAGACACAATAGCTGCTCATCCGTAGCATCTCTGATGAATTGTTGTTGCTGTGAGCGTTTACGCCGGGCGGAACAAATTTTCTGCAAAAAGCTTTCATTTTTTACAATCAGTGGGCTTACCTTGGTCATTTTGGTAAATAAACTGTGATCAGTTGTTGCTCATTTTCACCATATATATGTGTTCTGAGGCGAAGTGGTTCTGGACTTGCTGGATGCATGTCCACCAATAAGTAACCGAAATTGTTTCCACAAGCATCCTGATATGCTTCGATGAAATATGCGACGCGTCCGGGAAAGAGCTGGGAGGCCAGGGTGCGAATTTGCAATTGACCAACCGGATTTCGCATCAGCACTAGATAATGGGAATTATTACGAGCAACGCGCAATTCCTTTGAGAACAAATGCTGTGTGACGAGCACCACACTAACACCCCAGTTGTGCGATCCACGTGTGAAAACGGTGTCCAAAAATTGCTGACTCATTCCCACCATCAAATCATCCAGCACTAACAATAATTTTCCTTGACTCCTCTTGGCTCTCTGGGATACCTGTTCCTCAGTCGGTGTCCCATTTTGCACAAAAACCCCAATACCATTTATCGTTCCAGCCCGTTGCAATTTCATGACATTTGGGTTCAGTTCTCCATAGCAATAAAAAATTTCGGTAATCGGATGGGTTACAAGTGTTCGCAAATGTTGCAACAGTTTCATGACCCATTCCGATTTTCCACTCCCCGTACTACCTGATATTGTTAGAGTGAATGGATGGCGGAATTGTAGATCCATGTTTGAAAACTTTTGATAGTTTTGCTCCATTTTTTAGTTCATTATCGATGTTATGTATATATATAGCCATTTCATTTTCAGCTTATTTATCACGAAAAAATGGACTACATTCTTGCTACCGACTGGATTAATAATGCTTATCCGGAAATTGACACCAAAAATGATGATGGCAATAACATGGACAAGGTAAAAGTTTTTTTTACAAAAGTAAGCACGGTTTATTTGTTAAAGAAGGAAGAAGAACCCAGCTGGTTGGAAATGATCGATGAGGAAGAGAAGGAGAATTGGGATTCAGAGGTTCAAAAGAAAGGTAATTTTCAATGAAAATATACATTCTATCCAGGTAGTTCTAGAAGCCAATGCGCAGACTGGGGAAACTAAAGAAGGGGAGAGGGAGGTATGTAGTTGCAACAACAACAACAACAGCATGATGCCCCTGCTGGATCATCTGTGCCATCAGCACAAGTGTTCCGTCAAGGAACTGCACGTGCTTTTGCAGAATTTGAGTACCCGTCGGGCAATTGTCAACCATCTTCGACATGATGTGCGTCTGCGAACCAACCATTTGCGTGCGGGACGAAACATAAACGTGCGCTGCAACGATTTGACTACCCAAAGTGCCCACACCGCGTTTGAAATGCGAGGCTACCTTGGCATAACGGTGAGATGGTGATTTACTATTATTAGACCTAATCTTTAATAAATTTTTAGGTGCGTGCCTACTACTATGTGAAGCATGGCATCAAGCTACTTCACCCACAACTGCCATGCATCATTCAGTTTGGGGGCGGGAACCATCGTGCCCTGTACCCTATGGAATGTCTGAGCGTGTACAAGATTTGATAATGATGATAATGATGATGACGATGATCCCCATTTATTGAAATCCACACTATTTTTTGTACTTTTTNTTGTAGATCCATGTTTGAAAACTTTTGATAGTTTTGCTCCATTTTTTAGTTCATTATCGATGTTATGTATATATATAGCCATTTCATTTTCAGCTTATTTATCACGAAAAAATGGACTACATTCTTGCTACCGACTGGATTAATAATGCTTATCCGGAAATTGACACCAAAAATGATGATGGCAATAACATGGACAAGGTAAAAGTTTTTTTTACAAAAGTAAGCACGGTTTATTTGTTAAAGAAGGAAGAAGAACCCAGCTGGTTGGAAATGATCGATGAGGAAGAGAAGGAGAATTGGGATTCAGAGGTTCAAAAGAAAGGTAATTTTCAATGAAAATATACATTCTATCCAGGTAGTTCTAGAAGCCAATGCGCAGACTGGGGAAACTAAAGAAGGGGAGAGGGAGGTATGTAGTTGCAACAACAATAACAACAGCATGATGCCCCTGCTGGATCATCTGTGCCATCAGCACAAGTGTTCCGTCAAGGAACTGCACGTGCTTTTGCAGAATTTGAGTACCCGTCGGGCAATTGTCAACCATCTTCGACATGATGTGCGTCTGCGAACCAACCATTTGCGTGCGGGACGAAACATAAACGTGCGCTGCAACGATTTGACTACCCAAAGTGCCCACACCGCGTTTGAAATGCGAGGCTACCTTGGCATAACGGTGAGATGGTGATTTACTATTATTAGACCTAATCTTTAATAAATTTTTAGGTGCGTGCCTACTACTATGTGAAGCATGGCATCAAGCTACTTCACCCACAACTGCCATGCATCATTCAGTTTGGGGGCGGGAACCATCGTGCCCTGTACCCTATGGAATGTCTGAGCGTGTACAAGATTTGATAATGATGATAATGATGATGACGATGATCCCCATTTATTGAAATCCACACTATTTTTTGTACTTTTTTAACAGGATGTATAAAGTTCAAAATTGCACTGTTGCTTTCAAATTATTGCCACATGACAACGGTAATGATAGTTTCACCCGGGAACAATTTTTGTCCATTGCGCGGAACGGGCAGAATACCGAATACAACCCGCGCCGCTTCCACGCTATCATCATGCGGATTCGTCACCGATGCGTTGGTGATGATGATGACAATGATAAATCTGTTGACAACACCGTTTCCGGGACTGAAACTGCTGCTGCTCGTGACAACAATCACCAAATGCGGCGGCGACGACCTCGGAGATGTCAGTGGCGAACTGTGGCTGCACTCATCTTCCGCACCGGCCGTGTGGTGCTCACAGGTGTCCCACATCCTACCGCCGCACAACCGGCAGCGGAACGCGTGTGCCGTAGTCTTCAGCAATCGTTGGAAATGGGGGCTGCCACCGCGATCACGCTGGATGTGCACACTCTCCGTCTGGTGAACCTGGTGGGCGCGCTTACGATGCCCCATCGGCTGGCCATTGAAAGATTTGTTGCGATATCATCAACACCAGGACTTTCTCGCTTCAACTGGGGAAGAAGAGGAGGAGCCGAAGAGAATGATCGTATCAACAAAATCCATCACATTGTTTATGATCCCACCATTTTCCCAGCCCTTCGTTGTAAATTTCAATTAGGTACCCATGGGGAGGGGGATGCAACTTGTCTTGTTTATATTTCTGGAAAAATTATTGTGACCGGTGTTCGTACCGAGGAACATTTGGACATCGTATTTCAACATTTGTTTTCCACCTTCTCAAAATTTACGCGTCAATAAACACATTTTCTAAAAGTTTTAACAAAAAATCGACTCAATTCATCACTATCATCATGTTCGAATATCATGTGATCATTGTTGTTGGTTCTTCTTCATCTTTTTGGATGGGGCGGGTCCATTGGATCCATCATCATTATCAGCATCGCCACTATCCTTGTTCGCATCGGGCGGGGGTGTCAATGATTCCCACCAAAACTTAGTTACTGTCCAGTCAAAGCTCCCATAGCTGGTGTCGCGGGACTCCTGAACCAAGAGATAGTTTACAACCTTCTCAATTGTTGTTCAGGAGATAGAAACCTTCTCAATTGCTGTAAAACAGAAATCACCCACCTTCACGTTGATCTTTAGTACAAGGGCTTTGTTGAGCTTCGCTTCCAACTTGTTGTCCAAATCATCGCTCGCTGCACTGTGATTATTATCGGCAGTTGCTTTCAGCAGTGCTTCGGCCTTCATCCCCATGAAACTTTCGGCGGTCCAACCAAACAGAGTGGCAGACTGCACAGTTTCCGCATCCTCCAAATCCTCCAGCTCCAATCGTACGAACATGGCCACGCCGGGTTTGTTGGCCACCAGACCACAGGCGCCACACTTTTTGTCCTCGTCCAGCTTTCGGCGACAGTACCAGCCTTCGGGACGTCGCCGTGGACATGCCTGTGGAAGAATTTGGGAAGGGGGTGAGGGAGGGGGTGATAAGCACACAGACCTCATATACTTGGAATTTGAGATCAGCAATTTTTGCCGAAATATGAAAGGTGCCAGTGGCATTCCACTCCAGAACTTCTGTAACACTTTTTGTCTGTGCAGCCGAGGGGGGAGCTTCCTCGGAACTGGTGTTGGGGCTCTTTTTCAATAGGAATCGGCTCATTTCGGATCTTCTAAATTCTCGCTCTAAAGATATTGAAAGAAGGGGGCTATTTGAATTGAATGAATTAATGAATGAATGGATAAGCGGAGAACATCTCTCCTTATATAGCCTCCTCTATACCCCTAACCCATGATGCTTGCGTCAATGGATGGGGAAATCACACGCATTTCCGGTCCGTTGTGTTTGTATATAAAGACCTGCTCAGAATTAGACAACATCATTTCCATTTCCGCAAATAATAGGAAGAAAAATGTCCATTCGTCTAATATTGGGACCAATGTTCGCGGGCAAAACCACGGAGCTGTTGCGGCGTGCAAAACAACATGAAATGGCTGGCAAGAAGGTGGTGTATGTGAAGCATCTGCTGGACCTAAAACGGACTGCCGGTGCCCATCATATTTTCACCCATTCGGACGGAGACACCAGCAACAACAACAACAAACAAGAAGCCTTGGTCGCCAATCAGCTCGAAGAACTATATGAAAAGATGTCTGCGAAGGAAGTGGATGTGGTTTGTGTGGACGAGGGCCAGTTTTTTGAAGACCTGTATCGAGTGGTTCAACGGCTGGCGAACTGGCATGGAAAACATGTGATCATTGCTGCACTGAATGCCACCTACAATCAAACGCTCTTCACGACAGTGGGACAATTGCTGCCCGTCGCGGAACACGTGGACTCGCTCAATGCTGTGTGCTTCCGATGTGGAGCGTTGAACGCTCCATTTACGCGCCGAATTGTTGTTGTTGAGGACAAGAATTCTTGGGTAGATAATTGACCGTAAAATTCAATTGAAATATAGGAATCTGTCCATTTTAGGCACAACCCGATGTGGCGGACGAGACATTGATTGGTGGCGCAGAAGCCTACGAAGCGCTTTGTCGGGTTTGCTGGTACAAGGAACGGACAAAACACGATTTGTGATCTTGCTTGCCCATTAAAAAATGTGTGTTAATGATCCTTTGTTATTCGAAATTTTTCATTAAATTTAAATGGCATTTGTTTGTTGGTATTGATCACGGTTCCAGTTTGATCCCCCGGGAAATCTTGCCCATCGATCACCATTATTATCATCAACATCATAATTGTCTTCTTCCCCCGGTCGCCGTCCTCCATCTTCTTGACCACCCAGTGGGATTTGTAGACGATAGCCGAATGGCAGGGTTTCCATGCCCGGCCTTACCCGGCCTTTCTGATAACATGGCCTGTAGTTTTTATGCGCCTGGTAGGTGTAGATATCGGACACCTGGGTGCGTCCAATTTGCGGGAATGGCACATGAATGTGGGATTCGCTACCAGGATACACAAAACCTTCTTCATCACAAAGAATGTCATCACTTAAAATAAAAAAATTGTGAAATGAATGTAATTGTAGCGGCGAAATAATAGTTACATTGGCCCGTCAATATCGTAATGTTCCAACACAATGTTCTTCACGGACTCAAAATTCAATAACTGATGACTTGCATAGGAGAGCCGGAAGCTTCGAATTTTCATATCCGCGAGCACATTATTGTTGTCCTCCAGATTGCGTCCTCGATGTTTGATTCCATAGTTTTTTGGGCCCCCTGCCACAAATTCAAAAATGATGCGGTCTGCGCGTTCACGCTTCATCTGTCCCAATGCCTCACTCTCACGAACATGCACCACACCCGGTTTAGCGACATAGTAAATGGAGTCTGTATCTTAAAAATGCAATGGTGCTAGTGTGACACAAAACCCAGCCAACAAACCACAATATAAAATCTTGTGTCCTAATGCTTCAACTTGTTCCATGTAGCTGTACAGATGCAATCGAGCATAAGAAGTTACAAATATGGCAACGGGTAAGCAGTTTGTCGAAGGCGCCGAAGCAAATTCCGGTTTCTTTCGCACAACAACCCGGTCCATATGTGATGAAACATGGTGAAAGTCCACAATGTTCAGAGTTGTGTCCTTCAACAGGGCGTGAAATTCGGCCGGAGTCCMTGTGTAATTGACCTCGCTGAACCCAACGCGTTGTGCCAGTTTGCCCCAAAGTGAATTGGCCAAAAGTTTCTGCAAATTCGACATAAAAATTCGGCTTACGTAATCATTGTATCTTACTGCAACAAGGCGCAGTCCAGGATTTTTGGCAATCTTATTCACATCTAGCCGGATTCCCTCGACCTGTTCAAATTCTTCGATGTATGCCGCCCGTTGCATTTCTGTCTCAACACCTTCGGGCCATCCCGATGCCTGTTGTTTAAGCCCGACAAAGGTGTCGACATATCCACGAAACAATTCGTTCTCCCACTGGGAATAGTGCCAAACCTAGTGTAAAATATGGTGCCAAATCTAGAGTAATCCCGTTTTGAGCCCCACCCCTCCCCAATTCACCTCAAAAAGATCAATAACTTGATATCCCAACTCCAATGCCTTATTTAATTCAACATGTGTATAGCTAAAAATTTGTATATAGGTTCGGGTGTCATTAAAGTATTTTTTGCTTACGCTGTGACCCATGCACGCTGTTCATCGGTATGGCGACACGGCCGTTGTTGCCGATTGTCCGCACAACGACCGCATAATGGAAAGGTCAGTCGGCCATCCGTTGTTCGATAGGGGAGAAGGGGAAGGCGAAGTGGTCGGCGAATCGGGTCTGGTGGCAATACACGGACAAGCAACAATCCCTTGAATTTGTTCATGCCAGGATCGGTCCAGGGAAGAGGCGATGTGGGTGGTTGCAAGAGGATTTCACGCGTGAGCACTTGGGGGTTTCCAACCGGGAATGGGAACGCCTTCATCACATACGGGTAGAGACTGACCTGAAAAAGGCAAATTACATATGTCTGGCTCTTTTCTCTGATATTTTTTCTACAATTACAATATCAATTGCAATTATTTCCTCGTCATCTTTGCATTCGTAGTGTAAAACGAAGGGTTCCGTACGGCCACCACGCAATGCGTCTTCCCTCGGATCAAGCGGGCGTGGGACAAACGCCTGGTTGTAAATCCTCCGAAGTTCCGGATCGGTGCGAAGACGTTGTGCCAACTCACACCCCCATACCACATGCAATTCATATCCATGGACATGCTCGAGCTCCCAAAGTCGCTTTTGTGTGTGTTCGTAGAGCTGTTCTGCCGTCCGTCCACTGGCCAATATTCGTTGGCGATCATGGGCATAACATTTTGGACAACCTTTAAAATGTAAAAAATGTATAACTGACCATTTGCGATTAGAACTTGCCATGGTAAAAACATCCCATGTATTCAATCGCTAATGGCCGGGCTGGCGGCGGGCGAAGGTGAAGCCCATCCAGTCGGTATCCGCTGTCCTCCACATGTGCTTCGCCCACTGACCATTGAGCACATTGAATTTGCACTCCCGGGTTCATCAGCTCATACATTCGAATGTAGCGTGCCGACTCGGCGGATGCTCGCCGTCCCCTCAGATAACCTCCCTCGGGTGAGTTGACAAGTGTGTCGCGGAGCAGAAAACACCTGCGAAATGTGGCTAGAGCGAGTCCAGCGCCTGTTGATGCTATTGTGAAGGGGTCCAGCCCGCCGGTATGCTCAGCAATCATCCGCCGGAATCGGATGACACTTTCACGTAGTATGGCAACATCGTTTACGCAATAAACCGTTAGTTGTTCACGTAGTTGAAACTTTGCGGTTGTGGATTCTTGCTCATACCAACGCAGAAATGCTTCACGCTTGTCCGATTTCATGTGTTCCGGTTGATATGTATCGATTGGAGGCAATCCGTCGAGTCGTTGGTGAAGATGTTCCCGTTTGATGTACATGTAGGGGAAATATGGTTTGGCAGAAGCGACATTTGCGGGCAAATCAAATGTTTTCGGCAACGCATCAAGGCCACAAAAGAAGAAATTCAGCGTGTCTTTGAACACAATATGGTTCTGGTGCTGACCCCGCAGTGTCATTGAATAAATTTTGAGTCCTGATGTGCACAAACGCCTCGGTGGTAAATTTCTTCTATGAAGTGCTTCCAAAATCAAATGCATGTCATATTTTCCCCCGTTGTGGGAAAGGCAAAGTGTCAGAATTCCCCGCGGGCCGCTTTTGGTCAGATAATCAATGAATTGGTCCACAGGATTTGCCTCGGGATCGTCGAAACTGTGGAAGAACATCCGTCTTGGATTGTAGTGAATATTTTCAGGACCCGGTGTCACATCGCCAGTGGCATTCCGAAAAGGTGGCGAACATAGACGGCGACCCGTTGGACCAGACGGGAATCCGCAAATACAGCCCTGTGCCCGTTGGCCAATTCCGTCATGGATTGATATGCCCGCCTGAATGCACCGCTCGCAGATCACTTCCGCTACGATGAGGATCGGAACGTGTTTTTGAGCAATAACACCGCCTCTGAGATGCAAGGGAAGATCTTGCGTTGTTTCGGCATCGAAAAAACACAAACGCATGGGTTGTTGTTGTTGACCACCCTCGTCTTCATCATCACCATCATCTTCACCTTCTCGAGGGTTGGCTTGTTGTTGTCGTCGTCGATTCTGGCATCTTTAACGTCTCCTTTGAANTGTGTAATTGACCTCGCTGAACCCAACGCGTTGTGCCAGTTTGCCCCAAAGTGAATTGGCCAAAAGTTTCTGCAAATTCGACATAAAAATTCGGCTTACGTAATCATTGTATCTTACTGCAACAAGGCGCAGTCCAGGATTTTTGGCAATCTTATTCACATCTAGCCGGATTCCCTCGACCTGTTCAAATTCTTCGATGTATGCCGCCCGTTGCATTTCTGTCTCAACACCTTCGGGCCATCCCGATGCCTGTTGTTTAAGCCCGACAAAGGTGTCGACATATCCACGAAACAATTCGTTCTCCCACTGGGAATAGTGCCAAACCTAGTGTAAAATATGGTGCCAAATCTAGAGTAATCCCGTTTTGAGCCCCACCCCTCCCCAATTCACCTCAAAAAGATCAATAACTTGATATCCCAACTCCAATGCCTTATTTAATTCAACATGTGTATAGCTAAAAATTTGTATATAGGTTCGGGTGTCATTAAAGTATTTTTTGCTTACGCTGTGACCCATGCACGCTGTTCATCGGTATGGCGACACGGCCGTTGTTGCCGATTGTCCGCACAACGACCGCATAATGGAAAGGTCAGTCGGCCATCCGTTGTTCGATAGGGGAGAAGGGGAAGGCGAAGTGGTCGGCGAATCGGGTCTGGTGGCAATACACGGACAAGCAACAATCCCTTGAATTTGTTCATGCCAGGATCGGTCCAGGGAAGAGGCGATGTGGGTGGTTGCAAGAGGATTTCACGCGTGAGCACTTGGGGGTTTCCAACCGGGAATGGGAACGCCTTCATCACATACGGGTAGAGACTGACCTGAAAAAGGCAAATTACATATGTCTGGCTCTTTTCTCTGATATTTTTTCTACAATTACAATATCAATTGCAATTATTTCCTCGTCATCTTTGCATTCGTAGTGTAAAACGAAGGGTTCCGTACGGCCACCACGCAATGCGTCTTCCCTCGGATCAAGCGGGCGTGGGACAAACGCCTGGTTGTAAATCCTCCGAAGTTCCGGATCGGTGCGAAGACGTTGTGCCAACTCACACCCCCATACCACATGCAATTCATATCCATGGACATGCTCGAGCTCCCAAAGTCGCTTTTGTGTGTGTTCGTAGAGCTGTTCTGCCGTCCGTCCACTGGCCAATATTCGTTGGCGATCATGGGCATAACATTTTGGACAACCTTTAAAATGTAAAAAATGTATAACTGACCATTTGCGATTAGAACTTGCCATGGTAAAAACATCCCATGTATTCAATCGCTAATGGCCGGGCTGGCGGCGGGCGAAGGTGAAGCCCATCCAGTCGGTATCCGCTGTCCTCCACATGTGCTTCGCCCACTGACCATTGAGCACATTGAATTTGCACTCCCGGGTTCATCAGCTCATACATTCGAATGTAGCGTGCCGACTCGGCGGATGCTCGCCGTCCCCTCAGATAACCTCCCTCGGGTGAGTTGACAAGTGTGTCGCGGAGCAGAAAACACCTGCGAAATGTGGCTAGAGCGAGTCCAGCGCCTGTTGATGCTATTGTGAAGGGGTCCAGCCCGCCGGTATGCTCAGCAATCATCCGCCGGAATCGGATGACACTTTCACGTAGTATGGCAACATCGTTTACGCAATAAACCGTTAGTTGTTCACGTAGTTGAAACTTTGCGGTTGTGGATTCTTGCTCATACCAACGCAGAAATGCTTCACGCTTGTCCGATTTCATGTGTTCCGGTTGATATGTATCGATTGGAGGCAATCCGTCGAGTCGTTGGTGAAGATGTTCCCGTTTGATGTACATGTAGGGGAAATATGGTTTGGCAGAAGCGACATTTGCGGGCAAATCAAATGTTTTCGGCAACGCATCAAGGCCACAAAAGAAGAAATTCAGCGTGTCTTTGAACACAATATGGTTCTGGTGCTGACCCCGCAGTGTCATTGAATAAATTTTGAGTCCTGATGTGCACAAACGCCTCGGTGGTAAATTTCTTCTATGAAGTGCTTCCAAAATCAAATGCATGTCATATTTTCCCCCGTTGTGGGAAAGGCAAAGTGTCAGAATTCCCCGCGGGCCGCTTTTGGTCAGATAATCAATGAATTGGTCCACAGGATTTGCCTCGGGATCGTCGAAACTGTGGAAGAACATCCGTCTTGGATTGTAGTGAATATTTTCAGGACCCGGTGTCACATCGCCAGTGGCATTCCGAAAAGGTGGCGAACATAGACGGCGACCCGTTGGACCAGACGGGAATCCGCAAATACAGCCCTGTGCCCGTTGGCCAATTCCGTCATGGATTGATATGCCCGCCTGAATGCACCGCTCGCAGATCACTTCCGCTACGATGAGGATCGGAACGTGTTTTTGAGCAATAACACCGCCTCTGAGATGCAAGGGAAGATCTTGCGTTGTTTCGGCATCGAAAAAACACAAACGCATGGGTTGTTGTTGTTGACCACCCTCGTCTTCATCATCACCATCATCTTCACCTTCTCGAGGGTTGGCTTGTTGTTGTCGTCGTCGATTCTGGCATCTTTAACGTCTCCTTTGAATATCTGTATCTTCCAATGGCTGGATGAAGCAGGGCTGGTCGGGTTCATGTGGTCCTTGGCAACGTGAACACGTTCCTCTTACAATGTTCCTATTATTACCAGCAACATTTTGAGCACATTGGTGTTGTTGTTGAAAATTGGAATATAGCACACATCCACATCTGGCACATATACGTCTCCATTGACAGATCGATTGATATGGGCGATTTCCACGACCATCGGTTGACAAATCAGGTGCCTGATTTTGCAGATGGTATTCATAGCAATTCTGACTTGGGAACACGAAACGGCAGCGTTCGCAGAAACGCTTGCTGTTGGTCCCGTCAGGCGTTTGCTGTGCAGTTTGGCATGGAAATCCGACACCGAACCGTAGACAGAGGCGGCAATGCACCTTGCACTCAGAAGGGTGATATTGTCTTGTCACGCTCCTTTCGCAATCCATACAATAATTGTTTTTTGAAGTTAAATCTTTAATCTTAAATCTTATATTTTAAACTTAAAATTTTTTTAAAATTAATATATCTAATGAATTATCAAAAATAAAATTTTTAGATTCATTGTAAGAAAATTTCTATCAAGATGCCTGCCGATCAGCACGGTTTTGCCATTGAACAAGTATGGCAGATGCGCAACAGACCACGGAATACAAGGGGTGAAATAGCCCAGGTCCGATTCGTTCCGCTGGAGGAGGTTCAACGCCCGGACCAGCTTTTGGAGCGCTTGGTCACCCAACTTTTTGCGCGCGTGTTGGAGGGACGCCCACGCCCATTGTTGCTCGGCCTCCAACTTCATCCGCCAACCTTCGAAAACCCTTTCACTATCCCGCTTCGCCCTCCCGAGCAAAACAATCCTGCCGCCATCGCCGATTTCATCCAACGACTGAACGACCAGTCGGCTGCTGGCATCGATTTACAGGCCGGAACCACCATAACAAAGGTACTCGCAGTATGGCCATTGGACACGCCCCCCCCNCCCCCCCCCCACGGTCGTTACACACAAAAATACTTACCTATAACTTTTTCAAGTATAACCTAGAGAGGTGAGTTTGATGTTAAAAGATAACCCTAAATGTCTGCTATAAATTTTTCGAACACCTAACCCATTCGGCCAAGTAGAAAAAAAGTTATGGCCAGAACTTTGGCCAAAACCAGGATTTTATGGCTTAACCTGACTATGCTATAACTTTTTTTCGACTTGGCCGAATGGGTTAGATGTTCGGACAAATTTATATCAGACATTTAGGGCTATCTTTTGACACCAAACTCACTTTTCTAGGTTATACCTGAAAAAAGCTATAATTATTTTTGTGCCGCGGGGAGGAAAGGACCGGGGGAGGGGAATGCCTCGCTTTTTTTTCAACCCCTCCAGCTGAGGGAGGGTATGTTACATGGAAGATATTAATAAAAAAAATTCGGTAAATTGATCGGTGCTACTCTATAGACCTAAAGCCCAATTTTTAAAAATTTATCCTTGCTAGGCAACAAATCAAAGGAATTTACAGACCAAAAAAATTGTAAAATTTTTGCATATGTTTTGCTTTTTAGAATTTCGGGCTAGCAAATATAAATCATGGATTGTTGGGATTGAGCCGGCAATTCTTGAATTCCCATCTTGATTAAACTAAAAAATATTTTTGTATTTTGGTGATCTCATCATTCCAGTTTCTGATGGACCATGGCAGAACTGACTACAGTTTGTTGCTGGGGATAACTTTTGACGATTTTGATCAAAAACAACTGAACGAGTTGAAAAGGTTTGATTAGGAGGGATTATGTGGACATTGGTCTGTGATTTTGAGCTCAAATTGTTCAGGACAAACCCGAACATTTTGGAGGGGAGTTGTCGCAACTGCTCAAATGACTGGGGCGCAACTTATTCAGATCGAATCGACAATTTCATCGTGATCCCGGGGATCATCGACGCGTTGGCACAGTTCAGCTGGCGGAAAGTGATCGATGTGGTGAAAAGAGTTGTGGTGAAGGAGGAGACGGAATTGGTAAGGAATTTGGGGGGTGGGAAGCGGGTGGATCAGGTAGGGTTGCGGGAACCGGAAACCGATCCGGAATTTCCGATCATCCCAGAACCAAAGTTCCAGTTCCGATTTTCAAAACCTTGAAACCGTTCCGCTTTTTTCAAACCAATCGGAACTGGAACCAAATACATCCTCCTAAGAATGGCAAATGGCATTTTTGGCTGGAAATTCACTCACTAACAATAAGAATTGAATTTTTGCGGAATAAATTGGTGAAGGTCCCGGTCAGTTACAGTTCCGGTTTTCGCAAAAAAGTTCTGGTTCCGTGCCACCCTAGATCAATAAATATTCCACAAAAAATGCAAAATATTTATATTCTTGTGCAGAAGGCAAAATCAGCGATTGCGCCAAGGGACTTTTACTTCCGATTCATGTGCGCAATGTCCACAAAAGTATTTCGTCCGGAAAACGATAAAAGTAAGACATAAAATAATAAAAAAATGGAAAATAAATTTTAAAATTTAAAGGCCATCTGATGAGAGAGAATTATGAAAAGTTCTGCAGACACGTGATCCTTGAGCCGAATGTGAATATTTGAAACAGAGGAAAATGATCAATGATCGAAGACAATAGAGATTCGATGAGGAATCCTCCGAAATGGTATTTTAGGTATCGAATGATTGGGCGCTAAAATATGTTTGATTTCAACGTCCATTCATATGTGTTCTAAATCCAAAGATTATGTAAATAAGCAAATTTCGATCTGTTTGGGCCTTCATAGTCCTATACATTCTTTCTCATCTCCATCCGCTGAGCCAATTGTGTATTACGGTAGCTCATCGAATTGCCAATTCGCAGGTGCGAGTGCTATGGAGTAAACCAGCATTTTGAAGAAACTCATCAAATTCGTTGTCATCACGTGCCAAAAATTCATAAAAACGAATATTATTTAGATTTCGCAGTTGTTCAATTGCCATTTTGGGGGTGGGAGGGAAGGAGTGCGGAGTGGGGATGGCAGGGATCAAAACTTCTTTTATAGCACATTTCTAATCCTCATTTACACTTAATTAATCCTCATCACACATTTTTTCCACATGTCATTCACCTTGGATTATTTTTTGCATTTTTGAATTTTTGACGTGACGCGACCTCGCGTGAAACTGGCGTCAAACGTGGTGATAACTCATTTCTGATGTCAGATTCGGATTCTACGCCCTTGAAAACCCTTATATACATACAAAGATTTGGTACGTGGCACATGCAAATGCTAAATATTAGGGAATAGAAAGATAGAGAATTTAAATGGTTTAGCTTCATTTTTGTACTTCACGTTCCCGAAAAGGCAACAAAAGCTTCATCTCGAGTCAGATAAGAATAGGAACATTTCCCGAAATTTGAACAAATTCCAATTTTTAGTCCGTCCGGTGTCCAGACGGTTGTACGACATTTGCGGCCCCGACATTTGTGGCTATCGCTATATCTCGGTTAGAACCAAACCTAGAAAAATGTGTTTGGTGTCAAAAAATAGAGCAAAAAATTAGCTAAAAATTAACCCAAAACCCGCTCTAATTGGACAACTGTGAAAAAAGTTATGGCCAAAATAACGATTTTGGCCAAATCCAAGGTATTTTGGCCATAACTTTTTTCGCAATGGACCAATTTGGGTGGGCTTTGGTTCATTTTGTAGTTAATTTTTTGCTCTATTTTTTGACACCAAACATATTTTTCTAGCTCCCATTTGAACCGAGTTATAGCGAATGGGCCGCAAATGTCGGCACACCGTCCAGACAACTCGAACACTGGCTGTTTGCAAGCGTAATAACTCGGCTTAAATGCAACCAAGAAAAAAGATAGAGCATAAAATTATCTATAAATATGTGAAATCCCATTTGAATTGGCCATTGAACAAAATGTTATGGCCAAGTTAATCACCTGCATCGGCCAATTTCCTGACACGAATGATTGTGCTGGCCATAACTATTCGTGGTTGGGCCAATTCTGATGGAATAGATTCATTTTGTGAATAATTTAATGCTCTATCTTTTAACACTAAGAACAGCTTTTTTAAGCCGAGTTATTACGCTTAAAAATAGTAGTATTCGAGTTGTCAATGTTCGAGTTGTCATGACCCTTTTTGGTCCAACCATGTCCCTCTTCTATCCCAGACCTCCAAAATGCCGTTGCGGGCAATCTTTAGCACTTCGCATACAATTCCATATCCAAAGGTATTGTCCAATGAAGTTGGATAGAAGTCAAAATCCAAGCTGAGAGAGCGGAGTCGGGGCGCAACCGTGGACAGAAGGCCAATGGGTTCGAAGTTGTAAGACTGATGAAGAGAAAGGAAAAGATTCAGATGGACAAGACCACGAAAGGGCAGGGACCGGGATACGGCCGAAAGTTGCTGAAATTGAAGTGGAGAAGATGGGAAACATTAATGGAAATTGGGAGAGAAAAAAGGGGCTCTATTCCAAGTTTAGGAGTCCAATCGAAATTTTAAGGATCCAATTAACAATTATATTGCAAATTTAGAAAAAATATTTTTTTGGGGATCTCTTATATCCGATGACTGGATGGTTAATATGGAGTATAGGGAGATGTTCAATATCACGTAGAAACTCTTAAAAACTTCATGTACATGAAAGTAATGGGGAACTTCTACAGAAATATGTATTTATTTGTTCCAATAAACCCTATTTAGAAGACGAAATATGCCAGTATAGTGAAAGAAATGTGAATTTATAGCCCAAAATGATTTTAAAATTGCCCAGATCCCTTATGTTTATCGACCTTTAAAAATTATTGGATTCCTGTAATTTTGATTGGACCCCCTAAAAGTTGAGTTGGACCCTTAAAAATCCATTGCCCTAAAACTCGATTGGACTCCTAAACTGGAATAGAGCCAAAAAGGCACAATCGAAAAGGTAAAAAAGTATTTACAGGAAATAAAGCAAGTTTGACCTGAATGGGAAGGTTCAGTTGGAGAGCAAGTAGATGTGGCAGATTATTCAAGAAAGAGCACAGCATTTCGGAACCCATAAAATCATATTGGAAGGCAATGCGGAGGAAACGGAGACTGAAAAATTCTGCTGATAGTTGCCACCTTATATTTGGCCAAATCATATGGGATTAGAATTTTGTATGTTAATTTAATATTTTGTTTCAGTATTTGGTTAATACGGTGCATTGCTGATTGCAACCAATTGAGGGGACTTTTCAAAATTTTTAGGGTCGCTTCCGGTGCTTTCAGTCCTTGGAGAGGACTTATCAGGCAAAATTTCAGAGGGACCATTTTCCTTAACCAGTTCGGTTTGGTCCTTAATAATATCTTGATGAGGACGGATGATTTCCAATCGTCCTAATTGTATGATTTGGGGATTTTGTGAGGTATGATCAGAATTGGAATTTTGGACATTAGTCTGCAAAAATCCATGTGTATCTTGATCATTGACCATCGGGTACGGAATATCATTAACCCTTGGTCTCGAAACGGTTTCTTGATTTGGACTAAAAGTGCCTGAAGGTAAGGAAGTGTAAAGATTACATGAGTTTGTATAATGAACATTGGAATTTCCTGATTGAGAATAAAAAGCAGTGGAACGAGGTGAAATTGGGACTTGAGAACTCACCACGACCTGAATATTACTGGCCTGGTTCGAGTTCATTCGCAATTGTGCGGAATTTGGGTAAATAATCTGATTGACCTGGGATTTATTTGGTTGCTGAGCAGACCAATCAACCGAATGATTATCGATTGGTTGATTGCCGGAGGCAAATTGGACGCCTTTATTGTAAATTTGGAGCTGAGAATTTGGAAAATTATTATGTTGAGTACCATAATAATTATGTGAAGATTGAGAAGAAAAATTCTGAATTGGATACATACCACCAGAATTACCGGAATATTGCTGGTAAATCTGGGTTTTTTGGACCTGAAAATTGATCTGATTCCCGTAATATTGTTGGGAATTTTGGGATGAATAATAAGCTTGATTCCCGCGATATTGCTGGGAAACTTCAGAAAATTGAACCGAATTCCCGTAAATTTGCTGGGAATTTTGGGATGAATGATAAACTTGGTTCCCATGATATTGCTGGGAATTTTTCGAATCATATATTGGATACATATTTAGGAAAAGCTCTCTCTCAGACTTGCGAAAATTACTGTTAGTCGGAGGCTACTCGACTGTTAACCGAAAGGTCAGGGTTCGTTCCTCTTAGCATTTCTTTACAGTTCGAATTACGAAATTATTTTAAATTCGAAGTAAGGAAAGTGCCAAGTGTGTCGGGAGGGCCACGTAGAATATAAAAGGATTTCTTATATTCTTTGAGGTTGGGGAAGGAAATATTTCTTATAATAAATGTGAGAATACGAGCAATGTATTAAGGAATCCGCTTGGAAGCCTTTGCTCAATAAAGGATAAGAAGAGAATCAATATATAAAGATATTTATTTTTCCAAATTATCACTCTACAAATTAAGGAGTGATTGCGTCGAGGACGACTGAATATGAAATGTGAATGGGAAGGGAAAACACATTTGAGGGGATGAAATGTCCATTGTCCATGTGAAAAAGGACAAAATGATCAATAAATATTCAAATCAGGGGATCAAAGTGCGCTCGTTGTACTCCCCCGAGGCCGTAGGAAAAGAAAAAGGGGGAATTCCCCCAAAAAATTTAGGGGAGAAAAAAGTGGGGGAATTCCCCCAGATTTTCGGGGATCCCCCGTAGGAATAAAGAACTCCCCCAAACTTGCCATTTTCCCCCAAATTTCTCAGAAATCGGGGGAAATTCGTAAAAAAAGGGGGAGAAGCAGAAGGGCAATTTTCGCCTAATTATATATGTAGATCATTATTTTTTATGTTTTTCGCTAAATCCAAATTATCCGATAGCCAAACAGAACAGTTTTATCGATTTGCTTGATTTTCCAGAAATAAAATTTCAAAAAACCAAGAAATTTTTTTTTTAAATTTTTATTAATAAAATTTTTCATGAATTATTAATCTGTATAAAATTATAAAAACACTTTTAAAACATTTAAAATAAATTTTCATTATAGTTTATCTTAATACATGCTCACAAAAACTGGGGAAGTTATTTCCACCCTAGAAAACAAGGGTGGTAAAAAGTGGGGGAATTCCCTCAAATTTCAGGGGGAAAAATTCGGGGGAGTTTCTTTTCCTATGGAGGGAAAAATTTTGGGGGATTTACCCCTAAAATTTGGGGGAATTCCCCCTAAAATCTGGGGATGTTCTTTTCCTAAAGAAACGGGGGAGTTCCCCCGAACTTTTGGGGGAATTCCCCCAAATTTTGCGTCTTTTCCTACGGCCTCAGGACCTAGCGAACAATGAGGGGTTGTGGTAATTAATTATTTTTTCAATAAGTATAATTTATGTTTGTAAGGGGGTAAAATTGTAACTGGTAAGCTAGTAATTTACCCTTTACTGCAAAATTTTTCTTATGTTAGTTATAGGGGCCTAATTGACGTCGGGAGTAGTATAAGTACGCACTTTTTTTATCGATTGATTTTTGCGGGGGCGAGACAGTACAGGAAAAGGGGAGGACAGGCAGACAGGCAGAGAAAAAAGTGTCTCGCCCCCTTGGATGTTTGCGGGAGTGGACGGGCGATGACGTCATTGTCCGTCCGATCGGCCAAACCCTTCGGCTGAGAGTATCGATCGGCGGTGGGGATGATCACACGGGAGTCATGGAAAAGGATGATGATGATGATGACGTCATCAATCTCCCGCCCGATTGGCCAAACCCATCGGCTGCGAGTATTGATCGGCGGCGGGTATGATCACACGGGAGTGTGGAAGGGGTGATGATGATGACGTCATCACCTGTTCCACTATATCCAAACATAGAGCACCAATTTCCCCTAAAATCTTTGGTTTTTGTGGCCCAATGGTCTAACAACCCGACTAACACCTCGCCGGGTGGGCCGGTTCAAGTGCCCGCGGCGGCCGACGAAATATATGGCATCTTGGATGATGATGATGACGTCATCATCATCACCCCTTCCACACTCCCGTGTGATCATACCCGCCGCCGATCAATACTCGCAGCCGATGGGTTTGGCCAATCGGGCGGGAGATTGATGACGTCATCATCATCATCATCCTTTTCCATGACTCCCGTGTGATCATCCCCACCGCCGATCGATACTCTCAGCCGAAGGGTTTGGCCGATCGGACGGACAATGACGTCATCGCCCGTCCACTCCCGCAAACATCCAAGGGGGCGAGACACTTTTTTCTCTGCCTGTCTGCCTGTCCTCCCCTTTTCCTGTACTGTCTCGCCCCCGCAAAAATCAATCGATAAAAAAAGTGCGTACTTATACTACTGTCGGGTATTTAGATCAAAAAATCGAGAATAGTTTTTACTTTTTTTTTATTTGGCCTAGAAAGGTTTTTCGAAAGAGTTTTCGTTTTGGTGAACAGATTGTTAACACATAAAAGAATGGCAATTGCCTCTTCGGAAATTTTATTTTTAAATTTAATAGAATTTAACAAAAAAATTATTCTTCGATTTCATCGTTCACAGACGGATGGAATTTAAAGAATAAAAGAAAAATTGGTTTCCTCCCCTTGATGGCCCATTTGTGTATTGTGTTACATAACATGGATGAATAAAACAAAATTATTGCAATTCTTTTCGTTAGAGTGAAGCTTCTTTTTTCCAATTAATCTTTTTTAAAAATAAATTTTCAGCAAAAAATGTATTTCTAACTTCGGCATTATTAATATTTTTTGTATGAGTTCAAAATCCGCTGCTCTCAATGATCTAATGATATACCGAAACCCGCAACCATAACAATACAATATTACCCTCCTCAAAACCTTCGTCTTAGTTAAACATTATGGCAATGGTCTAAATCGATGGGGTCGACACAAAGGATTCCCAAGGAATTTATTACCAACTTGGGGGATCTGGTGAATATTTTTCGCTAGGTTCCTATAGCTTTCATTCTCTTTTATAAGATTAAAAGAAAATTTTTAGACCCCCTAGAAAAACCCCAGAAATTTTCTTGGGGATCCTTTTTCTTTGGAATCCTTTGCTACCTGAATACCCATCCTAATTATCATTCCGAATTCATATTCGGGTTCAAATGGCAGTTTTTCCAAATAAATTTAGGTACATACTTTGCAACCCATAACATCTTTTAAAGTTTCTCTCCATCCATTTTTTTATATTGAAAGGATACAATGAAAAAGACAATTTTCGATATTTTAATCAAAAAATCACGAGATCGTTGATTGGCGCACGAGGTTCGCCTTGACCATCATACATTTCCGTCACGAATGAGCTAAAAAAATCAAAATCAGAATAATGACAATTCAGCAGATCAAGCTTGTTGTGAAATTGATCCAAAGGTTTAACTCCCAAAAGTTTTCCAGGTTTCAAGAAGTGAAATATTATGGCCTAACAATCGGTTAGCCGAAACTCACCAAAAAAGTCCCATCCTGTCTATGGATAGGTCTATCTATAGATAGTTATATCTTTGAATAGTATTTAATATGAAACAGGACATTTCAGTCAGTTTTTTATAGCAGAAGTTTAGACCTCCTATCTATTGATACCAAACTAGTTAAGATCTTTTTCCTGGCGCTGGGTCTGAAACGGCCGGACTGAAATGTCCTCCATCTAACATAACGTATTTCCTCTAAAACAGGTAATGCACGGGTTGGCCTAACCTGGGCCGGGCCTAGGTGGCCCGGTCCGGGCTTGATTTCGTCCGGGCCAGCCCGGACAGGCCAGGTAAGGGAGAAATATCTGATCGCAGCCCCAAAAGATTGAATTTAAAAAAATGAAATGAAATTAAAAAAAAATAGTAAAATTTTTTATTAATAAATTCATTTTAAAATTTAAATTCAAAATAAAAATTTGCAAATTTTTCAGATTTATCGGATACTCATTGAATTTGATTTTTTATGATTTTTTATAGGTAGTATGAAAATATAATTTTTTTATTATCAATGATGTATTGAAAAAAATAAGGGGAAATGGTTGAACTAGTATAAGGGACCCTTTATATTAGAGGAATTACGGTAGTTTTAACTTCTTAACATCTCCCATCAAAAGGATAAAAATTTTTTTCTTATGAGTTAAACCAAAAATGCAACTTACGGCGTTCCTCCGTCGTCATTGCCAATGAAAACTTCCTCTTGGAAGAAAGTGGCCAGCACCGGATTGGGTGGGACAAAAGCAGAGTCAACATGGCGGACGGTCAGAAAAGGGTCTTGGCAGACGGTGACGGCATGGCCATGTTGTACACCATGGATCCAGATCTTAACAAGCAAGATGGTCAATGGCATGGACGAAAGATAAAGAAAAAAAATGCAAAAAATGAAGAAATTCAAGTGGAAAATGCCAAATATTTTTTTAAATTATGCCCAACTCCTTCTCAACCATACCTGAAGCGGCAAGTACTTGCGCGTGCCAGCTTGCCATTGATCCGCCACAACACTCCACAACCCATCAGCAACTTTGGCTTCGGACAGCGGCTGCCAAGGTGGGGACGATGTGTGTGCAAACAGTGAGTGCAGATTCTGGAGGATTATGAAGTGATTTTTATCAAAATTGAGAGCCAAAATTAACCGGACAGAGGCGGATGAGTTGGTCCATCTGTACAATTGAAAATGATGCGCATGGCATATTCAAATGCTAAAAAATATTCCAAAAATAATACATTTTATCGGACCCATTGGTGTGCTATGTCATTAGTTAAAAACCGCCATAATGGGCGTTAGTCTAAAAACCGCCATAACCCAAAAAACTTCCCCAAAAACTTTTTATTAAGGCTTGCTAGGCCAAAATTTCCAGCGATAAGGTTGTGCAGAATTTTATGCTCCATCTTCTGATTTTTTTTTAGTTTTTGAAATTCTAACAAAAAGTTCGAAATATCCCCTAAAAACCCTAGTCCTCGATATTTTCGAAAATGTTCAAATTTGACCAAATTAAAAAAAAAACTAAAAATACTAGAAGATAGAGCATAAAATTCTGCACAACATTATCGCTGGAAGTTTTGGCCTATCAAGCTTTAAAAAAGTTTTTGGAGAAACTTTTGGGTTATGGCGGTTTTTAGACTAACGCCCATTATGGCAGTTTTTAACTAATGACCAAGCACCGACCCAATTAATCAAGAAAACCCTGGATTTTCGCAAATCAAGAAAGGATGATCATCAAATTTTTCCAATGCTATTTAATATTTAGCTATTTATCAAAGAAATTTGAGAGTTCCTTAAGGTTTTCTCGCAAATGCAAATCTGGGGCGAGGATCAACCAAATTTTTTACGAAGGCGGATGGGGGTTGGAGCGGAGGGGGGGGGGNCCCCCCCCCCCGATTTTCGATTTTTTTTCGATTTTTTTTTCGAGGAGTCGATTTTTTTTAGAACAAAAAATGATCAATCTCGTAAGGAAATGACTGAAAATCCTCAAATTTTTCGGCCTATCGGGACTGGCGCCTTTTCGGGACCGCCGGATCCCTCTCCTCCGTAAAACAATTTTGAAAAAAACGGAGTTCCGCAAATAGATATATTTTAAAGCACAAATCTTTGCTTTTTGTGAGTTAATTTTTTAGGTAGTCAAGAATCTAAAGACCAATGAACGCAATCGGATGAAAATTAAATTGCTCAATAGCTTTGATAATTTTTTTGCTTTTTAAAAAGTTTTATAAATCTGCCGCATTTTTTGCCGCATTTTCATCAAAATTGTCGCATTTTTTGGACTGATGACAAGCAAATGCCGCATTTTAGTGTTTTGGAATTGGCCACCCTGGTTTAATCCCAAAATAATAATTTTTTGCATTGATTCTGACCTCCAATTTGCCGTTATTGGCTATCTTCAGCGGTTCCCTTTGGTTTCGACAGTGGTTGATTTCGACAGAAATTGTAAATCCAAAATTAGAGTTGGACCACGTATGTACACGAACCTCTTGAAGTACCTTATACTGTTTTTAGCGATATACTGGTGGCCATGAAGAATGTTCCAATTTTCATATATTTAAAAATGATTTATAAGTTGAAACGAAATTAAAGTCAAAATGTCGCCTAAGTCATAAAGTCATCGCATTCGAAAACCTATTTTTCGCTCATTAAAAGATCAAAACTTAAAACAACCAATTTTTAGTTTGAATGATTTTTTGAATACCCCATAAAAAGAACGAAATTTTCCTTAAAAACTATTTTTTGAATTTTTCAAAAATTATGAAAAATATCAAATATTTAAAAGAGGTATGGGAATTCCAAAAAAAACCAAAATGCTGGGCATATTTTTCTATATATGTTTGCTTTTTAAAGTTTTTGGTCTAACTATGAGTAAAAAAATTTTTTGGATGCGGTGACATTTTGGTTTGGTGCCATTTTGGATTGACGCATCTTTCTATTAATGTAGGCATGAAACATACACAAGTTAGATGAAGAAAACATGTCATAGATAGAAGGAACAGAGAAAAAAGACAGACAATTCGCTTCAACTTATAGATTCTTTTTTTAAACATGAACGGCGTTGGAACATTTTTTGTGGCCACAGGCATACCTGCTAACTCACATACCGTATTTTTCAGTTTTTAGTACGTACGTATATATGGGTAATACTCGAGTATTATGCATAACATTTGTTTTTTTTTCAAATTTTATTCTAGTGCGTACATGAACTTTATTTCTATGAATTTTTTAAAGACACCGTACAATTGACTTACATATTTTTCACTACATGTCCCCCTGACTACTGGTACGTGACAATGGTAGCTGATACGTGTTTTCTCAAAAAGAGCTTTCACAAATCTAATGGACTTTCGAAAAAAATCAAAAAACCAGATCTTTCAAAAAAAAATTCAAATTTTTTCACAAGCCTGGGGGTGGTTTTCGAAATTTTCACATCTACCAGTTTTTCCAAGGTCGCGATTTTCCAAAAAAATTGACAAATCTCATTTTTCAAAATTTAGATAAAAAATTTTTTATAAATAATTTTTCTGTCGAAATCAACTCCTGTCGAGATCAATTCTGTCGAAATCAACCTCTGTCGAAAAAATTTTTGTCGAAATCTCTGGAGACGTCTTCAGCAGTTGGCGTGCAATTCCAGGGAACTGATCCAATTCATTAGTCCAAGAGCGATGAGGGATATTCTTTTTTTTAATTTATTTATTTATTCAGAATAAAATATCCAATGAAGGGCGGTGACCACTTACTCATTGGATTTTGATATTAGTTTTGACAGGTGAATGATTGGCTCTTCTTTATTGTGCTTGCTTGATTAACCAATTTTTGAATTTTTCTTTGAATAAATTGACATTGTTTGTTTGTGTTAAATTTTTTTCTAATTTATTCCAGGTATTAGATGTTCGATTTATAAAAGAGTGGGGGGTTTTATTACTTTGTGCTTTAAATCTTAATCTGGGTCTAAGATTATAGGCAGATTCAGTCCTTATCGCATTAAAGATGTTGGGGGAAATATCGGTAAAGCCGTTTAATATTTTAAAGGCCATAGTCATATCAAATACTTTTCTTCTATTTTCTAAGGACAAAATTCCAAAAAACTTTAATCTTTCTTGGTAAGGTATATATGGAATTCTACATTTCCTAAGTACAGCCTTAGTAAAGTATTTTTGGCATTTTTCTAATTTTGCAATGTTTTTTTTAAGATTAGGGCTCCATATTTCAGGCGCATATTCTAAGAGAGGTCTTACATAACTTTTATAAGCTGTAACCCAAGTTCTGATGGACCTACTTTTAAGTGATCTAAGTAGGGTTCTAGCTCTAAGGTAGGCAGTTCGAACTATATTATTATAATGTTCTGAAAAAGAAAGTTTATTATCTATTATTATGCCTAAGTCTTTTATCGATTCAACCTCATTAATAATTATGTCATTTAGTTTATATTGTTCTCTTGGATTGTTTTTTCCTAAGTACATTACGTAAGTTTTTGTAACTGAAATTGGCAACTTCCAAGTTTTAGACCAATTTTCTAAATTTATAATGGCTTGTTTCATTAGTTTACGTTCATTTTTTGTTTTATGAGCAGAGTACATTTTTAGATCATCAGCGAAAAGCTTAACTCTGATTCCTTGCGGAATTTCTTGGGGTAAATCATTGATGAATATCAAAAAAAGCAATGGTCCCAAAACTTAACCTTGTGGTACACCTGATAAAGTTTTTTTATAAGTTGAAATTTCATCATTTATTTTAACAGTGTATACTCTATCAGTTATAAAGTCAGTGATCCATTTGAGTAATTTACCTTGAATTCCAATATTATACAACTTTTGAACAATAAATCGTGAGGTATTTGATCAAATGCCTTTTGGAAATCAACATAAATACAATCTATATTATTTTTGCCATATATTGCATCATACCAATCCTCAAAAACTGTAATTAACTATGTGGTCGTGGATCTTTTTTTCATAAAGCCGAATTGATATGGAGATAATAATTTTTTTTCATAAGAAATTTCCTTATTCTATCTGCTTTTTTAGGTAGTCAAGAATCTAAAGACCAATGAACGCAATCGGATGAAAATTAAATTGCTCAATAGCTTTGATAATTTTTTTGCTTTTAAAAAGTTTTATAAATCTGCCGCATTTTTTGCCGCATTTTCATCAAAATTGTCGCATTTTTTGGACTGATGACAAGCAAATGCCGCATTTTAGTGTTTTGGAATTGGCCACCCTGGTTTAATCCCAAAATAATAATTTGATTCTGACCTCCAATTTGCCGTTATTGGCTATCTTCAGCAGTTGGCGTGCAATTCCAGGGAACTGATCCAATTCATTAGTCCAAGAGCGATGAGGGATATTCAAACTGAAAGAGCGGAGTTGGGGCGCAGCAGTGGCCAGAAAACCAATGTGTCCAAAGTTGTCATAAGAATAAGCAAAAAGAAGTGAAAGACGCAGATGGACAAGGCCACGGAAGGATGGGGACCGAAACACATCAGCCGAAAGTTGCTGTATAATTGGGGTGCTATGTCATTTCACGAAAAGTGCAAAAAGGGCCGCTTGAAAAAATGTTAAAAAGCGTTTGTTAACAAGTGTATTTTTGTGTCAAAAATCGGCAAAAATAAAAAAAAATGCACTAAAAATATACAACACTAACCCATTAAACCGTCCTTCCGCTTATTTTTTCCTATATTAATTCTACATATATTTTTAACCTTAATTTAGAAATTTGGCTTCCCCCCCCCGTTCCTCCTAAAACTGGAAACGCCGATTTTTGCACTTTTTCGGGAAATGTGCTGCCACGAAAATTACAGTAGAAAAAAAAATAAAAGGATAACAACAAAATTATCTAACCTTAATGTCGAGGCTCATTTGAAGGGCACGTAACTGTGGCAAATTGGCCAAACACGAGGATAACAGACCGCTATCGTAGACGGCACTCAGATTGAGAAAACGGAGGCTAAATTCGCGTAAAGTTGAAAAAATTAATAAAAAAAGCATTTACAAAGGGGGTGAGGGGGTTGATTTCACACGGGTTGAACTGGTCAAAATATTTTCAGAAACGATAAATTGTTCAGGGCTTGATATAAAAGGGTTTAACCCTAAATGTCTACTATAAAATTGCAAAAAAGACCATCCGAAATGGACAAGTGGCAAAAAGTTATGGGCAAATCTTTGGTCACAGATCCTGAGTTTGCGACCGATGTCCAAAGATTTGGCCATAGGTCATAACTTTTTTTACCAATTCGGATGCTATTTTCCTATTTCGTAGCAGACATCCAGGGCTATCTACCGCTCGCGTCAAATTGTCCCATTCCACGACGAGACCTCGAAATGTTCAGAACGAATATTTCAACGAGTTATCTATTTATTTAAAAAACATGCAAAAAGAAAATTTTATATGCTCTAGGGTTATTTTTTAGGAAAAAGACCGATTTTATAATTTTTGACAATTCTTCAACAGAAAAATTCAATTCAATTGGAGAGTAGTGGATGACCCGAAAGTGGCTGCTAGACCAATGAGCTTTAGCCTCTCCCCAACTAATCGAAAAAATTTCATAAAGCCCTTGTTGAATTTTCAATTCCTATTTTTTTTTCTCCGGAGGCTCCTAAATTTTGGCGAAATTTGACCAAATTAAAAAATAGGAACTCACTTTTTCAGCTCAGAAACTCGAAGCAGCGCCGAATTTCTTCTTGGCGGTGTGATGGTGTCCAAATAAAGAGCCGTGATCCCAGGAGAAGTAGTTTGCACCACTGCCAGCATTTGTTCCAGGTCCGAACTGTTAAGTATTTTAGCCTATTTTTTCTCCATTTTATTAAGAAATTACTCGATTTACGATTTTGCCGACTTCAAAATGATTTTTTGGATTCGTATTTTTGGCCTTTTTAGGGAAGTGTTATTTATAAGGGTCAATGTTCCAAAAAAAAACCTTTTTTTTCAAATAAAAAAGCATGTCGGCTCAAAAATTCAACTTCTTACTTCTTAGGTGTGCCCTCCAATAGCAAAACCAAAAAATAAAAGGGCCCCCTGTTAAAATGTTTTTGAATGTTTAAAGAAAAAGTGACAAATTCCCTTTAAAAATCATCAAAATTTTTAAAAATTTCTCTTACAGCCTCTATCGGGGTTGTCGGAGACCCCCGCAGGGTGGGGTGATTCCTCTCCCCGTGAATTTTTTTCTAGCTAGGCCACTGACCTGTCAAAGCAGTTGAGATAGAGAGAACGGAGGTTGACAGAGAAATGGGGGCAGATGTCATCGGAGTAATTTTGATGGTAGGAAAAATTGAGGCCAAGGTGGTGGAGTCGGGGAAAATAGCGCAACAGGTTATGGCCAAGTTGGGGATGGTAATCCTGACGAGAAGGAAACTGTACTTCCAAAAATACTAGACCATCAAACTGAACCATTACAAAAAAAACATAAAAATGTTTTTAATTTTGGTTTTTGAATTTTTCCATAAAAAACTGATGAGAGATGAAAAAATATATATGCTCATCACTAGGGATCGGATTTTTAGTTGTGAAAACCCCAAAAATAGTTAATTATTTTAGTTTTTTACCTCAAATAGTTGCTAAAAGCCAAAAAAGGGCCAAAATACTGTAGTTTTTTATCCCATTTTTATTGCATTTTTATGAAGGAATTTAGGCCCAAAAAAAGGTCTAAAATAGTTTTTATGTCTTTAAAATGCTTCAAAACCATCTAAAAACATGTTTTTCGTGCATATTTTGTTAAATAAATGAAAATAAAAAAGGTTTACAAACTAAAAATCTGGTCCCTACTCATCACATCAGAAAGCAGAAAGCCAACAATCTATGTAGATTCAAATCGCTTAACTCCTAATGTTAGATGAAAATAACTGGATAAACAACCAAGTTCCGCCAAAAAATTACTTACTTGGCCAAGTTAAGCGGCAGTTTCCCTGGACTTTTTTCAACATTACGGCCTTATGTGATGATTGGCATTTTTCGATATTTTTTCTTTACAAATATACAATAGCCTTTTCCGGTACCCTGAAATTTCGAAGCCTAACCTCGAACTACGAAATTTCGAAGCCTAACCCCGAACTTCGCAACTTCGAAGCCTAACCCCGAACTTCGAAATTTCGAAGCCTAACCCCGAACTTCGCAACTTCGAAGCCTAACCCCGAACTTCGAAACTTCGAAGCCTAACCCAATTTCGAACTTCGAAGCCTAACCTTCGAAACCAACCATCATGAAAAGCGTCAAAGAGCGGAGATGGGCACCAAACTCTGGGAACGGATCCAGCACATTGGCATCGAAAGTTCCCAATTGACAAGAATAGAATGTCAAGTGTCGCAATGCGCGAAGATTCCCAGCGATTAGGCGCATCTGCAAAATTCACAAAGTGAAATTTATTAATTGTTATTCGTAATTTACTAGGTCATACAAAGAAATTTCAAGTTATTCGTAAAAAGCATCTGCCCTCCGCCGATGGGCATGCCTGATCCCCGAATTGATTTTCCGAAAACACGAATTTTTGGAGACTAAACATGGGGTTGATAGTTTAAGAAAAAATTGTAAAAATTGAGCTAATTTTAGAAAAATCTGTCTAAAAATGATGAATTGATAGTGGCGTATTTATTTAAATTTCTCAATAGTTAATCTATGTTTTCCTACCAAAAAATTTATTTTACTGCAAAAATTTTTTAAATAACTCCAAAGCATAATGTTTTTTAATTTTTTTTTCGAATTATCAAACCAAGTTGGAATAGATGTTCAGACTGTAGAAGCTGCACTCGACCAAACGGTTGCCGCAACGTTCGCCAATTGGCACAGCCCATTTGTGCGGCGTGAGCCCGTGGCGATTTTGACGATTTGCAACCTGGCGAAGATGTTTCCAGCCGTGGTCCCGCATGATTTTGCGCCACCGTCGACAAACCAGCTCAAGCTTGAGCTTCTCTCGGAAGTCGTCGACGCGACGAAAGGTCATCAACTTAAATGGTTGAAAGGTTTAGGACTTACGTACAAGCAAAATTTGAAATAGGACCAAAATTTCGTCTGGCAGCCTGTTCATGTTGTTTGAAGAATAAAGGCGTTATTTGGCAGCTTCGGGTCCCGGAATATCACACACAAAAACAAAACTAATTGCTTCTGTAAATCAATTTTTAAAAAATGAAAAAAGAGAATAAAAGTATTTAGTTGGTAAGTTTAATGTGTAAATTTTTTTGCAAAATTTAGGAAAAAATTGTTTAAGGGAAAAAATTTATGGCGAATATAAATAAATAATGTTTAAACTTTTAGGTTCAAAATGCTCACGGCAGTCTATTCCAAATAAATTCACAAATTTTTTGATCGATGATATTTTATAAAATTTCTCTAAACATTTTTTTTAATATTGAAAGGATAGAATGAAAAAGATAATTTTCGATATTTGAAGAATGATCAAAAAATCACGAGATCGTTGATTGCCACGCGCGGCCAGCCCTGACCATCATAGTTTTCCGTCACGAAGGAGCTTAAAATAAAAATTAGATTGTGACAATTCAGTAGATCAAGCTTGTTGTGAATTGATCCAAAAGTCTAACTCCTAAAAGTTGCCCAGGTTTCAAGTTCAAAAATTTTTTTTTCAAACAATCGGCTAGCCGTTAACCAATACCCTCTTAAAACAAATATGCTAAGTAAAATTTGCGTAATTTTTTTTTGAGAAAAATTTCAAAAAATTAGAAAAAGACAAATTTTTTGCCCAGCTCCGTCCCCGAAATTCCCGATCCCCGGCCGATTTTCCATCCCAGTCTCCGACCGGACCATCCCCGGAAATCCTCATCCCCATTTTGGCCAAATACCCCCGTGCCAACCTTAATTTTAAATTCGTAACAGCTTCCATCAAAAAGGACAATTTTTCTTGCGAGTTGACTTCAGCATTTCTGGTCCAAAAATGCAACTTACGGTGTCCCTCCGTCTTCGTTGCCATTGAAAACCTCCTCTCGGAAGAAAGTGGCCAGCACCGGATTGGGTGGGACGAAACGAGGGTTAACGTGGTGGACGGCCAGAAAAGGGCCTTGGTAAACTGTGGCAGCATGGCCATGTTGTACACCATGGATCCAGATCTAACAAGCAAGATGGGCAATGGCATGGAAATAGGGTAAAGGAAGGCCAATTTCGTTTTTAAAGTCAATTTTTTAGTTTATTTACACAGTTTTACATACATTGAATTCAATGGGAAAATATTAAACTAATAAAACTCAATTATTATACTCCTTATTAGTTCTCCAGAGAACATCAAGAAATTTCTTCAACTATTTGCAGTATGGCTGGGCCCAGTATGGCTGGAAAATATAATTCTTTTTTATTTAAATTTGGTTCAAAGCTTTTTAATTCGGTGGTTTATTAAAAAAATATTCTAAAAACGAGAGGGATTCAAATAAAAAAATATAAAAAAGATCCCATAAAATTTTATTAAAATACAAGAAATCTGAAGAATTTTCAAAGAGAAATATCAAACATTTTAAATTATTAAATTATGTCCAACCTCCTTCTCAACCATACCCGAAACGGCAAGTGCTTCCGCGTCCCGGCGCGCCATTGATCCGCCACAAGACTGCACAAATCATCGGTGTCTTCGGGCGGCCCTGGCACCCAAGAGGACGAGGTTCGTGCACAGAGCGAGTGCAGATTCTGGAGGAATAGAGATGGGTTGAAACATTCGAATTTTTAATTGGGGCCAAAACCGACCGGACAGAGGCGGATGAGTTGGTCCATCTCCGAAATTGAAAATGATGCGCATAGAACATTCAAATGCTAAATAATTTTAAAAGTCATGGCGTAAAAGAAAAATGATTTAAGGGATTTATGGTACATATTTATTATGGTCGTTTCTTATCCTAGGAAAACTCCTTAGTTCTCTCAAAGGTGAGTTCTTACAAAAAAAAATTAAAGTGAGTGTTCAAAAAAGGAGTACCTATAATAGGTATTTTTCATGTTTTTACTGCATTTTATGAAGAATTTTGGCCCTAAAAAATTCAAAAGAGATTTTTTAGGGTTTAAAAAATTTAAAAAACATGTTTGAACTCATCCAAAGACTAAATTAAAAAAATCAAAAATAATTTATAACCTAGAAATCCGATCCTTTGTAATGATCCTTTAACTCAATGATTTATTTTTTGCATTGATCCGGACCTCCAATTTTCCGTTGTTCGCTATCTTCATCAGTTGGCACTCAATCCCATGGAATTGGTCCAATTCCACCATATATCGAACATTGATGTGCAAAATGAGAGAACGAAGTTGGGGCGCAATAGTGGCCAGAAGACCAATGGGCTCAAGGTTGTCAGAAGGGTAAAGACGAAGATGGATATGGCCATGGAAGGACGAGGACCGGAACACAGACGAAAGTTGCTGAAAATAGAGCGAAAATGAAAAAAAGGATGAAAATCGGAGAATAAAATGCCTAGCCTGAATGCCGAGGCCTATTTGAAGGGCACGTAATTGTGACAAATTGGCCAAACATGAGGACAACAACTGGGGATTGTCAACGCAACTCAAATGAAGAAAACGGAGGCTAAATGTTTAGGATGTGTTTGTTATAAAATTTTATTTTTATGAAAATTTGAAAAAAAACATCGAAAAATTATGCAAAGGGTCGTTTGGGCGCCGCTGATTGGGCGCGGGGATTAGATATATGACAAAAATAATTTCAAAAAATGAATGAAAAATAAATGCAACTGATGAGAAATAAACGAATTCAAAAGAAAAAAAAACAAAAGCAATCAGAAATTGATCAGTAAGGTTGTATTTATTAATTTAATTTATCTTCAACTCTCGCCGTATACATGTTTATAAAATAGAAAAAATGCACCGGAAGAAATGTATAAATTAAACAATTCAAAAAGAATGTCATTACGCCCAAACGACCCTCTCCGAAAGGGTAGGTTCAACGAGAGGGTATCGAGGTGGGTTGAGGAGTGTCAGCAGGAGAAAAAAAACTCAATTTTTCAGCGAGGTGATTTTTTAAACAAGAAAATGAACTTTTTTAGGCCCTAGACTCCTTTTTTAAGAAAATGATCGATTTTATAATCGACTGATTGACCGATTTTAAGCTAACAATAAGATTTCATTTTCGTCATATTATTTTATTTTTTTAGTTTAGGTATTTGAAATTTTCCGTACCTTCAATATTTAATCAAAAAACAAACAAAAACATTGATTTGACGAGGTTATACGACAAATCTGACATCAAATTCGAACTCAGTACATGTGAAAATCCACGGATCATTTCTAAAATTGCAAATTTTACAAAAAAAGTAAAAAAAAAATTTCCAGGGGGAGGGTAAACTAAACAAGTACCAAAATTTTACGAATATGAGAAATGGTCTATTTAGAGAATAGTGGCAGCCCCGAAAAGGCCAGCCAAGGCAGGACCCCAGGACCTCACAGCAGAGGGTACAGATTGAAGTCTACAAAAATGTCAAAGCAAAATTTTTTATAAGAAGTCCCCTTGTTGATTTTTACAAATCTATTTTTTCACCCGGCGGATCTCAAATTTTATCGAAATTCGACAAAATCAAAAATAGGGGAACTTTTTTACCTTTTCAGCTCAGAAATTTGAAACAGCACCGGTTCCCTGATACCGTCGGTGTCCAAGTAGAGAGCTGCGAACTCAGGAGATGTAGTTTGCACTCTTGCCAGCATTTGTTCCAGATCCGGACTGCAAGTTTTTTGGGCGCGCGGAAATTTGCGGACGGAAAATTGCGGACGAAACTCTACAATTTACTATAAAGTTTTTAAAAACCATGTTAGACTAAAATTTCAAAATGCTAAAATAAGCAGAAAATTATGCCCGATTTTTTAACCAAAGTGGTTTTTTCGAATTCAAAGAAAAAATTTTCAATTAGCCAAAATCCTCAAAAAAAATCGTGTTTTTAAGGGAAATTCAAAAATTTTCAAGAAAATTCGTAAAACTGAAAGGACCAAAAAATCAGAATTAATTTTCTACAATTTTTTTTTGCATTTAGAAGTTTTTTTAAAATGGTTTCAAAAAAGTTTGGTAGGTCTTCAAGTTTTCATCCGCAAATTTCCGTCCGCAAATTTCGCACCGCGGTTTTTTGCCATATATTTTTAAAAAAAGTAGTTTCATAATAATATAATAATACATAAATACTAACAATAAATAAAATGAATATTTTCGATTTATGATTTTACTATTCGAATTTAATCTTTTTCGATCCGTTTAGTTGTTTTTTTTCTAGGAATTATTAGGATCATTGTTTAAATCTAAAAAAATTTTAAAAGACGAAAAAGAGAAAAAAATAATATAATGGTCGGGATTTCTGAGGAAATGGGCATGTAAAAATACAGGGTGGCACAAAAGTCGTGACCCTTGTTTTTTCTGCCTCTAACTTTTCTTAGAGAAAAGATAGTGTTTAGCAATTTTCTAATTTGTAGCCCATTCAATTTTCTATAAAATCTAGACACTGAAGTTCGAAATATTATTATCTAAATATGGAAAAATCCAAAATATGAAAATATTTTGGAAGCAATTTTCACTGATTTCATAGATGATTTATTGCTCTATTTCTCTAGCCTTAGAAATAGCAAAGTTATAAGCTTTACAATAGGATGACCACCCGTTTTTTGCCCCTAAAATTTGATCTTTTCCAAAAATATCCCTCCATTAAAGACTGTAATTTTTCTATTTAATTATTTGCAAGAATTTTTTTGATCTGGTTATTTGAAGGTCAGGGCCTATGCTATTCCTCACCAAAAATTAGATTCCCTCAGCTTGGACTTTCCTAGAGATTTGAACCAAAATAGCTGAAAAAAGCTGCGTGCCATCGACGAAATTTTTTTCTTAAAACTTCGTCTCTATTTCCTTTTTTAACGGCGGGCCCTTTAAACTCTAATTTAAATTTTTATTCCCTCTTTCGTTGCGCATCTTTTGACAGTATTTGTTTGTAAATTGATTCATTAATAAAAAAGATATTAGCAATTTATTTAGGGTCAAGAATTTTTGTCACCCTGTATATTATTAGTAATACTCAAAGAATACAAATAACAATTCAAACTTTGTTGGTAGAGGGCGTTTTCAAGTTTTGACTTTTTAGGTCCCGTGGCCCTGATAAAGGCCGCATAAAGTATATGTATTACCGGTTTTTTGATCCGAATTTTAAATGAATTTCCGTGTTCCGGAACATTGGATGTCTGTCTACCTGTCGAAATTAAAGCTGTATACACTCATCGCCATAAAGAATCTTTCAGAATATATTCAGAATATTTCAAAAAAATCTATATCTTGGAGAAATATTTGTTTGGAGTTTGGACGTAGTTTCTCTATCTGTGTTTTCATGTTCCGATTTGGACGTAGAGTCATTATTAGGGCTGGCAAAAAAAGACACAAAAAATCGCCAAAAAGGCACAAAAAAGTCATAAAAATGTAAAAAAGGCATAAAAAGGCACAATTTCTTTTTGAAATATCGAATTTTTACTAATAATAAGGGCAGAAAATTTTACCAGATGAGGCAAAAAGGCATTAAAAAGTGAAAAAATAAAAGGCAGTTAAAAATTAAAAATTTTGCAAATATATTTTTTAAATTATTTTTCTTTTTTAGAAGCAATTTCACACAAATAATTACATAATTTAGGCGACTCTTCTTAAGAAAATTGGTCATTTTTTATTAAGGAAATATACTCTTTTTTTATTTTGATTTCAAAATTTTATTTTTATACCATTTTGAAATAACTTTTTCAAAAAAATCACTAAAATTTTTAAAATTTGCTCCAAAAAGTCAAAAAAGGCATAAAAATCCCAAAAAGGGTAAAAAAGGTAAAAAAAAAAACAAATAAAAATCGATGTTAGACGGTTTTAACAAAGCTAAAAAATGCGTTTTGCGTTGTTTTTAGGCCATTATGAGCCAGCAGAAAAAAGGCATTTGCCTTCATCTGCCAGCCCTAGTCATTATCCGTCTTTAAATGCCAAATAAAAATATAAAAAGGGAAAAGGTCACATGTAAAATGAGAGAACATGCAGAGAAAAAGAGAAATCTTTTTTTCATAATTTCGCTTAAAAATATAAATTTTTTTAAACGGGTTGAAAGATTCTTTATGGCAAAACCTTTAGATAGAGAGAACGGAGATGGGCCGAGAAATGGCGGAAGATGTCACTGGCGTAATTGTGATAGAAGGAAAAGTTGAGGCCAAGGTGACGAAGACGAGGGAAATGGCGCAAAAGGGTATGGCCAAGTTGGGGATGATAACCCTGACAACGAGAAGGAAGTTATATTTTCGAATATTAATTATTAGGGCTGGAAATTAGAAGGAACCAGAATTGCCTGAAAATCGCGTAAAAAGCATTTTTAATTTTTCATTTAAACTTTTGGTTCACTTTTTTTCACGGTCCATATTTTCAAAGTTGGGATTTTTAATCCGTATTTCCATATTCCAGCCATATTTTGGCATGTTTGGAAAAATTCGTAAGCAAAAAAATGCAGTAAAAACCGTAAGTTTTCGATAATTTTTTGAATTTTTTGGAAAAGTTCGGATTTTCTATACGATATCATTTGTTCCTGCACCTTGAAACTTCGAAGCCAACTAACCATCGCGAAAAAGGTCAAAGAGCGGAGATGTGCGCCAAACTGCGGGAATGGACCCAGCGCATTGACATCCAAAGTATCCATTTGGCAAGAATAGAATGTCAGGTGCCGCAATGTCGAAAGATTGCCGACGATTAGGCGCATCTGCCAAATTCATAGGGTGAAAAATAGGAAAATGATCATTCGTAATTTATGAATTATGAAGTGAAAACAACGAAATTCAGATTTTTAATTTTTTATAAAATGCAAGTCGAAAGTTTCGTATCATAGGAAGGAGAAGAAAGATTACTTTAAAAATCGACCAACATTCTTAGGAAATGGCTTAAACTTCTAAAAATTTCTCCGCCATTTTTAAATTCTTTCATTCTAGAGTAAAATCAACGAAACTTAAACAAAAACAATAAAAACCTTCGAATTTAGAATGTATCGATTTTTGAACTTAATTTATAAAAAAAAATTTAAAAAATTAAATATGAAACTACAAATTTTATACTCGTAATTGGAGGATAGGGTAGATTTCTTCATACAAGCTTGCTTCAAGGCAAAAAAGAAGCCTAATTCTTCATTAAAATGATCTAAAATTGCAAAATTTCGCGACGGCTCTATTAGAGAGTATTTTTATTGTTTTTTATAGGAATTTTTAAATAAATTCAATCTTATTATCCAGCCTTTTTTGTAAATTTTTATTTCCCAAACCAAGTCGGAGTTGATGTCCAGACTGTACAAGCTGCACTCAACCAAACGCTTGCCGCAACGCTCGCCAATTGGCACAACCCAATTGTTCGGTGTAAGTCCATGGTGATAACGACGATTTACAACTTGGCCAAGATGTTTCCAGCCATGGCTGCGCATGAGTTGGCACCATCGTCGGCAAACCAGCTCAAGCTTGAGCTTCTCTCGAAAGTCGTCGATGCGGCGAAAAATCATTAACTAACAAAAAAAGCTTCGAGTTTTATATGGGTTTCCCCCATCTACTCGCCATAACAATTTTACGTAGTGACCTTTGTATCAAACGATAAGCTTTATAAGAGCTACGATTTGAGTGCAAGTTTAGTCAAATTGGCCAAATGGCTTAAAATGGCCAAATTAGTCATTTTTTGGCTAATAGTTGAGTAATATAATAGTTATTTGGCCATTAGAATAAAAGTGAATTCAAATCATAGTTCTTTTACTTTTATACTTATTTTTTTTTAAAAAAATGTTTTCATTGAAAATCCGAGGAGGGCTCAAAAATTATTGCACACCTTAAGTAACTTTATCAATTTCATAGTTTTACACAGATCATTACAAATATATAATTGGTTTTAAAAAATAGGCCATGATTTGTGGATTGTTATTTTATGAAAAATGGACCAAAAGTTCGTCTGGCAGTCGATCCATGCTCATGCTCAGGGTGCACAACTCACTTCTCGAAAAACATGGCAAACTGCCTGAAAAACATGGCATTTACATGGAAGCCTTTTTAAACAACGAAAATTTCAAAAATAACATTTTTTACTCGCGCTCATATATTTTCCTGCACTTTTTCCAGTATCCAAAAGTGCGGTTTTTAAAAAGGAATTCAGTTAGGGGCCGCCGGAAATTTTTTTGAAAATTCTCCCCTAACGAATATTGATCATTTTTGTTTATATTTAATTCATTTCCTTGAGGGGTGGTGGCGCCGGCCCCGATAGGGGCCGGCGGAGAAAATTTTGAGAATTTTAGCTTTTTCCCATAGGAAATTGATTACTTTTTTTGTCATTCATTTTAAGGATCTATCATTGTAGGTAGGCGCCGGCGGCCCTGATAAGGGCCGCCGGAGAAAATTTTTGAAATTTAGGCCTTTTTCTTAAGAAAGTTGGTCAGTATTTTGTTTTTAAATCCACTATAATGGAGATATCGGCGGCCCCGATAGGGGCCGCCGGAGAAAATTATGAATATTGGCACGATTTTGTTAAGAAATTTGGTCATTTTTCAACTTTTACACTCAACTCAGTAAAATCAAAAAACATGGCTAAAAACATGGCAACTTCAAAAGCATGGCAAAAAACATGGCAAATTTTCAAAAACATGGCATTTGCCATGTTTCCAGGGTAATTTGTGCACCCTGCTCATGCTGTTTGATGGGAAAAACTGATATCTGTTATTCCTGGATTATCGACACGAACTCTGTGAAATATAAATAAATGATAAAGAAGAATTAAAATATATGGTTAATTCTTTAATATGTAATTGTTTAATTTTTATCAAATTTAAGAGAAAATATTTTTTTAGGATATTTTAATGTGAATATAAATACAATGATAGGTTCTTTAGTGATCTAAGAATCCGCAGATCGCGATATGAGATAAATTTTCTCTAGATTTCATGGGATAGGATAATTTCCTAAATTTTTCAAGGCTTGGACAAAAATTCTTATATTCTTTGGTCGGCAAATATGGGAGCAGTTTACTAAAATAAAAATTGGGCGCCGGGAGAAACGCTTTGAATTCTCAATTTTATGAAACGAATACCTTATTATAAACTGCTATAGGAAAAGCGAGTGAGCAGAGAAAAAGAAATCAGACAACAATATGTTTTAACACAACATGCTTTCGCGTCATTAAATAGAAGAGCTAAAATAAAAGTTGGAATTCTCTGGCTTTTCTGCGCTGATTATACATCAAATTATGGTTTACACTTTACAAAAGATAAAAAATTATTTTTTAAATAGATTTGATTAATATAATTCAGCAAAAAATTAATTAAAAAAGATTGTCTACGAACTATTTTTCCTTAAAATAACAAATTTATTTATTTATAACCATAATCAGTGATTTCCTCTATTCCTACCTAATTCTAATTATTAGAGTTAGACATTTTGAAAAATCACGTACAAGTGCCACGTACCAGTAGTCAGGGGGTACACGTGTAACGTACTCACGTGCCAAAAACAAGTGCAAAGACTGGTCCGTGTTTGAAACGTGTACGCCTTTTACACGTGCTGTGCGGCATTATACACGTTACCAGTGCTAATACAGATTAAGAAAAAATTTGAACAAATAGTTGTGAAAAAATGAAAAATACATTTAAAAAATGTTTTTTTCAATTTAAATTTTCAATAAAGTAATGAAAAAATCGAATTTTATAGAAAAATAATGGCGGTCCCCTATGAGTGACAGCTACAAAATATCCCCAACTAGAAAAAATAGCTACTATACAGTCGCCAAGGACAAAACATCTCCATATGCAAAAATCTCGAAAATTAAAAAAATCCGAGGCCTATGAAATTTTTTGATAATTCCTAGGCTATTATTTTTTTGTAAATCCAATCCTGTGATTAGAAAAAATATTCTGCAAAAATTTTTGAAACCATTTGAATTTTTGAAACGTGAATTTGGAAACCCAAGGTTTATGAATTTTTTAATTTCAAAATATCGGGTACTTCCTTGGACTCTACTTAGCGAAAAATTTCACCATTCTAGTTCATTTTCTTAAAAATTTCCCCATATTTTGGGTGCAAAAAGTTAGTACGTGAAAACCGTGCAAAAAGAGCACGTACAAGTGCCAAGTCCAATAAGCAGGGGGTACACGTGCAACGTACTCACGTACCAAAAACAAGTGCAAAGACTGGTACGTAAATTAGCACGTTTCGTTAAAAAAACCAGTTTAACGTGTAACGTACTTCATGAAGGTCGTGAACGTACAACGGTACGTGGTCTAACTCTACTAATTATGTAAGGAATCCAAAAGTGTGTAAAATCTTGGACAAATTATCATTAAAATTTGCCAAAATAAAACAATTTTCAAAAATTCATAACCAATACTCACTTGTGAGTTATGAGTTACAATGAATGGCGCGCAAATGACAGGGCACCATCTCTCTAGTAGTGATGTTCGAGACCCAAATTTTCCCGAGACCGAGAAACGAGACCGAGACCGATATTTTAGCCCGAGACCGAGAGTCGAGACCGAGACTTCTTCAAAAATTTTGCAATAATTTCAAAATTTTAGACTAATATATTATCAAAAATTCTTATAATCAAAGTTAAAATGCCTAAAAAATCTGTAGCACATTAGATTCTGAGAGATTTTTAGTGTAAATACCGGTCAAATTTTATGAAATTCCCAGATTATAAAATGTCCTCCGGCGACCCTATTGTTACAGTTGGCACCCATTACAATGAGTAGTGCTTAAAAACATCTTTATGAAAGAAAATGATAAATTCTCAAAATAAAAAATAAAATAAGTATTCTAAGACCAAAATTCGTTCCCGAAGACCAATTTTCGCTGCGAATTATCTAAAAAATCATTTATTTTTTATTCACTAAAAATCCTCAAAAACCAGATGTTGTATATTATAAAATCGTTTTAAAATTATTGACTTATATTACTTTACATGAATTTAGATGAATTTATTGTATGAGTTAATGTATCGCATACATTGATTATGGAAGTAGCGCTTTATGAGCGAAATTTTTTGAAGATGTGTGGGAGCTTTATGATATAATCAAAGCCCATTGTTCGCTGATGTATTCATCAGTTAGATTTGTGCTTTTTGAGGGCTCCCGATTTTAGAAAAATTAAATTATTCACAATTCAATATTCAAAATTTTTCCGGCAGCTCGTATCATGACCAGTGCTGTGCACTCATCTCGTACTCGTACTACAAGTACGAAATATAACTCAGTTTGGGCTCTAAAATTCGTACTAATCCTCTCAAAAATTATCCTTTTTTCTTAAAACACGAAGACTAATTTTCAAATTTTCCCCTAGCGGCCCCTGTTGATACCGTAGGTAAGCTTACTATAATGAAATTTACAAAAAAAATGAAATTTTATTTTAAAATTTTCTCCGCTAATAGGGACCAATCCAGTTTTTGGCACATGATTTTTTGGTTCCCAACTCCAACTATATATGTAAAAACATAAATGACTATCCATCGTATTGCAAAATTTTGAAATTGGTCAAATTTTCCAAAATTTTCTCCGGTGGTCCCTAACCACCATAACCTATTTTTAAAACAAGCTTCCATCATTCTTTCATCTTACTTATATTTAAATGCTGATAATGATATAGGGTATTTCAAAGGCGCTCGGACGATTCGACAGTAAAGGACAATTGTGGGGAAAACTTTATTGTAGACTTCGTTAGATCAAAAGTATAAAAAGATAAATGGTGCAGAACTTAAAGATCTATCATTTGGTATTTTTAATTTTCCGAATTTCCCTGAAAAAGTTCGAGATTTTTCGAACATAAAAAATCCTGGTTGTTCATTGGCAACAGGTGCACATCCATCGCCATCACATCATAATCATAAGCCCCATGACGAGTAGTGTTTCGTCACGAATGAACTAAAATATGTAGGTAAAATCAGCTATAAAAGAAAATGTAAAAATATGCCTTTTTTGATGGAAGAATTTAGAAAGAAGCATTTAGAAGTTCGAAAACAGAGACATATGAGTATGAAACACATCATAAGTCTGAATTCTAGTTCGAATCTCTAACTGCTGTTTTCCATCAAAAAACTAGATTTTTAAAAAGAGTATTTTTCTGGGGCTTTGCCGATATTTGCGGAAAGTTTCTTTTTACTTTTTTTTTTGAAGAAATTCACTTCACAAGGGCTGCCTGCGATCTCGAAACGAGGAAAAATAGTGAAATTTTAATTCTTCCAGAAATTTGACCACTTGTTAAGAGCTCACAACAAGTCTTATATAAGTGAAAATAATTGTTTCTATGGAATTAACGAAATTTAAAAAGCCCTTCATAAAAAAACAATTGTTTATCGAAAACTGAAAGTTACGTTTTTTGTTTGATTCAGGATTAAAAAAAATGATTTTTGATTTCGAAATTTTTTTTCTTTCGCGATAGCCCTGCTGTTTAAACCCGCTTACGGAGTTTCTCCACCATCGTTGTCCTTGTTGAACACCTCGTCCTGGAGAAGTGCATCCAGCACAGAATTTTGCGGCATAATCCCGAATTGAACGGCGTGGATGGTCAGGAAAGGGTCCGAGTCCCGAAAGGAAATGTCAGGGTGGCCATGGAGATAGACCTGAAAGGGCCAAAATAAAAATGCCGGAATTAGTTAAAATGTCATTGGTAAACTAACTTAACCAAAATCCAAAAATATACCAAAATTCCAAGAAAAGAGAAAAATATTATAATCAGTAGAGATCGAGATTTTTGAAAATTCCGGACCCGGATTTTGGGAACACCCTCGACCGGATCCGTAACCCGGAGACAGGGAAAAGTCCGGGTTCGGAAAATCCTGGGTACCCAAAAAAGCCACCGGATCCGGCAAAAGTCTGGGAAGGGTCCGGAAAAAGGGTTCCCAAAAAGTCCCTGGATCCGGAAAAATTCCGGGCCGGTCCGGATACGGCCTCGATCTTTAATAATTAGCTCAAATATCCTACAGTTAGGTATGTATCAGTTGTCTATCGCCCTCCCATCAATACCCGAAGCGGCAAATGCTTCCGTGTGCCGGCGCGCCATTGATCTGCCACAACACTCCGCAACTCGGCAACTTTGAGAAGCTGTTGCTCTTTTGGCCAAAGTCGCGCACCGAGTGAGCACAAATTCTGAAGGAATTGTTTTTTGGAAATTGTTTTCTCATCATTTGGTCTGATCCTTTCGCTCACGAAAAAAAACCTACGAATCAAAAATTTGGGAGCATTTCTAGGAGAAATAAATTTTATAGAGGAAATTACCATTTATGTATGAGAAAGAATGATAATTCAATTTTAACATAATTTTTTGGAGATGAAAAGCGATAATTGAAAATTTATAAAAAAAAATTCAGAAAAAAACAAACAAAAGCAGCCGGTTATCGGGGGAGGATGGTCCTGATATAATACACATATAATATGATATAATCCAGAGAAATCAATTCATTTATATAAATATTATTATTTTTTCTTTTTAACCAACCGGACAAAGGCGGATAAGCTGTTCCAATTCATCAACAGTAAACCATGCACGTGGCACATGCAAATGCTAAATACCTATTTAGAGAATTTAATTGGGCTGGCTTAATTTTGCATTATATACCCTCGAAAAAGCAACAAAACTTTACCTTGAGTCAGATAAGAATAAATAAAAAATTTTCGGAAAAATTAGGAAAGTTTTTGGCCCAACCATTTCCCTCTTCCAGGCTGTTCGGATGATTCGATGATCCAAAATCCGATTTTTCTCGATCCGATGATTTTGGGTTGATCCGATTTTTTCTACGCCGAAAATAGACCCCTAACAATGGGGTTCTCACTCAAAAATTTCAAATTTTTTATTCGGCGGCCCCTATTGAGGTCATACCAAAATATTATTCAAATTTCTTATCAAAAGTATCTAAATTCCAAATTTTTCTCCCGGTAGGGTCGCCAGCATCCCCCAATGGGGATTATAGGTGGGGGATACAATAGTCACTCCAAGATCCAAGCACAAAATCAAACATTTTAGGACACCGAGAGAGAAAAAATTGGCAGTAAATTGACCATTTTTTAAAGAATGATTCTAAAATGTAAAATTTTCTCCGGCGGCCTTTATCGGGCCGCCGTTTTTCCCGTCAGATGATCCGTTATCCAATCCGACAATTTTTAGGCTGATCCGATCTGATGATCTATCCGAAATTTTCGTTGATCCGACGCAGCCCTGCCCTCTTCTGTCCCAGACCTCCAAAATGCCGTTGCGGGCCATCTTCAACAGTTGGCATCCAATTCCACGTCCCAATGTATTATCCATTGAATATGGATAGAAGTCAAAAGCCAAACTCAGAGAGCGGAGTTTAGGCGCAACTGTGGACAGAAGGCCAATGGGTTCGAAGTTGCAAGACTCATAAAGAGCAAGGAAAAGGTTCAGATGGACAAGGCCACGGAAGGGCAGGGACCGAGACACATCCGAAAGTTGCTGAAATTGAAGTGGAAAAGGGAAATTTAGGGGGAGAGAAAAGTGGCTTATTAAAATTCTGATTGGACATCTAAAATTTTATTGAACCCATAAAAGTTGAATTAGACCCTTGAAAATCTATAGGCCCCTAAAACTCGATTGGACATTTAAATTGAAATAGAGCCAAAAAAGGCACAATCCAAAAGGTAAAGCAAGAAATATGAAAGAGTAAGCAAGTTTTGACCTGAATGGGAAGGTTCAGTTGGAGGGCAAGTAGTTGCGGCAGATTATTCAAAAAAGAGCACAGTATTTCGGTACCCATAAAATCATATTGAGCGGCAATGCGAAGGAAACGGAGACTGAAAAATTCCGAAATTCATATGGGATTGGAATTTTGTATGCTTAAAATTGATGCTAAAGTCGAAATACCTATTCTTTTATTTCTTTCACGAGTAATACTATAAAATTCAGAATGCAATTCTCAAAAAATGAAATTCATTGATTTACTTGGTGTTAGGACATTTGCGCCGCAGACAATTGCGCCGCTGAACAAATTCGACACTTGCGCCGCAGACTTTTGCGCCGCGACAGATGCGCCGGGACATTTGCGCCGCAGACACTTGCGCCGCCGGACAAATCAGACATTTGCGCCGGGACACTTGCGCCGCTTCCTAAAATCGACACTTGCGCCGCCCGAATAAAATGAAACAAAATTTAAAATAAATTCCAAATAAATTTTAAAAAGAAAATGGATGTTATCAATTATCATTAGTCAGTACCATATGCTCCGATTACAAAAAATTAAATTATTTCAGTCCAATTAAAGAAAGGGATCGGTGGTAATAAGTCCAGAAATTTTTCTATTCCATTTTTAATGGGGTTTACCAGAACAATATTTTCTTTCTTTCTTTATTTTCACATTATCTTTGCAAAATCGAATATCATAATGATTACATGACGACCACCGTTCCTTTTTAATTTATTTTGATTTTTTTTAAAATTTTGTTTCATTTTATTCGGGCGGCGCAAATGTTGATTTTAGGAAGCGGCGCAAGTGTCCCGGCGCAAATGTCTGATTTGGCCGGCGGCGCAAGTGTCTGCGACGCAAATGTCTGCGGCGCAAATGTCCCGGCGCAAGTGTCGAATTTGTTCAGCGGCGCAAATGTCTGCGGCGCAAGTGTCTGCGGCGCAAATGTCCGCGGCGCAAATGTCTGCTAACCATTCACTTTGATATACAAAAAATAAAAATAAAATTAAATAGTGCTTAAATCACACAAGTTAAATTCCACAACTATAACTGGATGAAAAACAATTTATTGTGAAAAACACTAGATATTTCATAAGAGCCATAAATACATACTATACTTAGGTGGCATCGCGCCTGCCATTAAAAATAAATAAAAAAAATAAAAAATATTTTAGGGCCATATGGCAGCGCCATATGTCCACAAATCTCAAAACCAAAATGCCAACTTTTTCAGTTCGGAAATTCGGTTCAGTAATTGCTGTGGATGCTCCGGAGCATTGCGGATTGCGGTGTCCAAGTAGAGTGCCGCGAGCTTTGGACAGTCCCTGTGCAACATTGTCAGCAGTTGTTCCAGGTCCGGGCTGAAAATTCAATAAAAAAGCGATGAATGCCATCTTTCTTACAAAAATTGCAACATCTAACTTGTAAGAATTTCTAGCATGTTCTGTATTGATATGACCGCAGGGTGACCGATCCAAAAAATTAAAGGGCCAAGATATGGCAATTGATAAAAAATGTGACATTTTTAACAATGTAAAAAAAACTTTAAAATGTTTATTCTGTATCATTAGGTGCTGGATCTTTAAAAAAAGGCCCAATGTGGGCGTTAAAAAAATTCGCCAATGTGGCCAATCTGAACTAAAACTTTTTTTGTTAGACTTGTTAGACAAAAAATATAAAAGGCAAAATTGTTCAGAATTTCATGCTGATTCGAATGTTATTTTTAATTTTTCGAAATTCGGCCAAAAAGTCCGAAATAACTCCTAAGACCCCTAATTTTCGGTATTTCGGGAAAATTTTGAAAAAATTTTCAAATTAAAAATTTTTCCTTAAGAAAATTGACTTTTTGTTAGTTTTATAATTTTTACAATAAAATTTTAAAATGACAATGGATAACTTTACGCTCTCTAGGATACCAACCTGAACTCCGTATGGCTGCTGAGGTACAGGGAACGGAGATCGGCGGAGAAGTGATCGGGGAGAGAGCCGATATTATTCTCGTAGGCAAGGTCGAGGCCGAGGTGTCGGAGACGGGGAAAATGGCGCAAGAAGCGATAATGGCTAGGTTTGGGTGGCGATTGATAATCCTGAAAGAAATGATTAAATCAGTGATATTTTGAAAAAAGTGCACACTCACAGGGCTCCCAACTAACCTCACCAAAAAACCTGGAAAATGCTTTAAAAAACCTGGCACAACCCTGACGATAATTTTTGCCATAAAGAAAACCAATAAAAATTTTTCTTACTCACGTCCATATTTCCCAAAATCTTTGACAACATTCACAGAAGATCATTTTGGGAAAGAAAATAATCAAAAGCAGAAAAAATACAATCAAGATCCGAATTGATTTTGGCAGAGATGATAGAATTGAGAGTTTCAGGGGAGAAACTATTCCTTTCATCGGTCCAAATAGCATTGAGGACAGAAAAAATATTTTCAAAAAATGAATTTGAGGGAAAAATTGAGAAAACGGGACACCAAGTTTTTCAAAATTTTTATTAGAAATTTCACTGCACCTCCGCCGGAGAAAATTTTCAAAATTGAGGCCCATTCATAAAGAAAAAGTGAGGGATGGCGGAAGCCCCGATAGGGGCCACTGGAGAAAATCTTGAATTTTAGATGCCAACTTTCACTAAACCTGGCAAAATTCCAACAGGCTAGCATTCAGGTTTCTAAGGTACTTTGAGAGCCCTGGACACTCATGCAGTTTCCATACTTTTCGAGAACATGATTAGAATTGGAAATCCGAAGAAAATCAAGTATTCCGGGGAGGATGGCTATCAGGAAGCTTATCGAATTCTATCAAGGGAATCAATATTTTAAAAGGTTTTTATCCTGTATAAAAAAATTAAATCGACGTAAAAACTGTCCACCCACAACATAAACAAATCAAAAATAAAAATATGGCTCAAGGGTTGTGAGCCACAGGAGAAAAAACAAACCGTCTGGTAAAAAGTCAAAGAGCGGAGACGATCGCCAAGTTCCCGGAATGATTCCAGCCCATCATCATCCAATTCCTTGAAATTGCAGCAACGAAAATACAAGTGCCTTAGTGCGGGAAAGCGTTCGGCGATGAGACGGATCTTAATTTAAAAAATAAAAATAATTTTTGCCATTTTTATTTTTTCGGACCAATGCAGAGTCGATGTCCACCAGCTTATTGAAGCAGCAGTGGACCAAGCGATCCCCACATCGCTGGCCAAATGACTCAACCCATTGTGCCTTGTGCTTTAAGCCATTTTTAGATTCCCGAAAAAGTTCGGACCGATCCTTTTAGTTCCATGCCTACCAATGCTACAGCTTGTCGCAAATGTTTCCACCCATGGTTCCGCATGACTTGGCGCCATCGTCGGCAAACCAGCTCAAGCTTGATCATCTCTCGATAATCATCGAGGCGGCGAAAGATCATCAACTGAAATGGACGAAAATGGATTGTCTTTGCTAATAGAAAAGGTGCCAAAACTTGAGGAATAGCACTTTTTAAATATTCCCTATCTCCGGAGAAGATCCACTAATAAGAGTATAGGAGAAAATGAAAAAGTGGTCTCATCATCATCATCATCATTTTATTCATATAAAATAATCAACGAAGGGGTGACCACTTACACGTTGATTTTTGATAGAAATTTATAAGGCGACAGTAGCAGGCTCTTTTTTGTTCTATTTTTGGTTTTTTATTAGATTTTTAATCTTTTCTTTGAAACTGTATGGTGATGTAGATTCAATTATGTCATTATTTATTTTTGAGAGAAATGCTGATGTCCTGTTAACAAATGAATGGGAAACTTTAGAATTTTGGGGCTTTATTAAAATTTTTCTACGTAAATTCATTGTCCCTTTGCCTAACCTAGAATATAGGTTAGGATTTAAGTCAGTATATCCATTTATTATTTTATGGGCTAGTACAAGATCAAAAATCTTTCTACGTTCTTCTAATGTAGTTAGTTCAAAAATTTCTAGTCTTTTTGAGTATGGGGCATAAGGTAGACGACATTTTGTAAACGCTTTTTTAGTAAAGTATTTTTGGCATTTTTCTAATCTTTTAATATCTTTTTTGTATTTAGGATTCCAAATTTCAGGTGAATATTCAAGTAACGGGCGAACATATGTTACATATACTTTACACCAAGTTTTTATGCTTCTAGTTTTGAGAATTTTGAATAAAATCCGCATTCTAAGAAATGCTGACTTAGTAATTTTTGTATAATGTTCTGAAAATGTTAATTTGTTATCGATTATTATTCCTAAATCTCTTATCGACTCAACTTCATTGATGGTTATATTATTTAATTTGTATTGCTCTTTGGGATTATTTTTTCCCAAAAACATTGCAAAAGTTTTATGGGGATTTATGGGAAGTCCCCATGTTTTTGACCAATTTTCGATTTCGATTATTGCCCTATTTAATTTTTGGCGTTGGATTTTGTTTTTATATATGGTATAAATTTTTAGATCATCGGCAAAAAGTTTAATTTTTATTTCAGGGGGAATTTTGTCAGGTAAATCATTGATATATATAATGAACAATAGAGGTCCTAGAACTGAACCTTGAGGCACACCGGAATTTATTGGTAACTTCTTTGAATATGACTCATGTATTTTTACTTTGAAAGTGCGATCCTTTAGAAAATCTCTTATCCATTCCAATAATTTTCCTCGAATACCAATTTTGAAAAGTTTTTGTAAAAGGAAATAGTGTGGGATTGAATCAAATGCCTTTTGAAAGTCTATGTATATACAATCTATATTATTTTTGCCGTAAATAGCATCATACCAGTCCTCTATTACAGTGATAAGTTGGGTAGTTGTTGAGCGATTTTTTATAAAGCCAAATTGGTGTTCTGAAATAAGTTTGTATTTTTGTAGAAAATAGGATATATTTTTTGCTAAAATAGATTCCATTATTCTACATAAACAGCATGTCAATGAAATAGGTCTGTAATTTTCGGCGTTATTCTTGTCCCCTTTTTTAAAAATAGGAATAACTATAGATTCCTTCCAAATGGAGGGTAATTTGGATTGGTCAAGAGAAGCCCGGAAAAGTTCTGTAATGGTAGGGGCTAGTGAAGAACTACAATTTTTTAGGAGTCTATAGCTTATGCCATCTGGAGACGTACTCTCCTTATCTGGTAATTTTTGAAGGGTTTGCATAATTTCAGCAGCATTAAATTCTATGTCACATAATGTTGGTATATTGTCTGCAATGGCAAAGTTATGACTTAAATTTTGATTGGTATTCGAAAAAGATTTTTGGAATATATTGGCAAAAATATTTGCTTTATGGCTGTCCTCAGTTACATGTTGTTCATTATATATAATAACCGGGATTTGGTCATGAATTTTCGTATGTGCTTTAATGTATTTATATATATTATTTTTATTTTTGTTTAGGAATAAGTTTTCTTTCTTGCATAGAAGTTGCTGATCTGAATTTTGATGTGAAGTGAAATACTCTTATATAAAGGTTCGTATTTTTCTTTGTTTATTTTGCATAAACGATACAATTTTGCCTTTTCTTTTATTGATGCTAATAAAGAAGGTGGATATTTTGGCTTTATCTTGTATATACAATTTTTAATTGGAATAAATTTGTTGATACAATTTTGGAGTATTGTATAAAAAGAAACAAATTTATCTTCAATACCAAAAGAAAATAGTATTTGGAGAGAAAGTATTGAAGATAAAATTACATTCAATGAAAGAATGCTTTCAGGTGTATATTGTCTAATAAAATTATTTTTTGGTTTTATTTTATTTGTAGGAAAATATGTTTTGAAAGTTGTAGTTAGATGGTCCGAACTAAATAAATTAGAGATAGATATGTTATTTACAATTTCATTTTTTGTTGTAAGTACAAGGTCTAGCCATGATTCATTTCTTGTAGGGCCATTAGACTTCATAAAAAGGCAAAATTTATTGAAAAAATCCGTAAAAATTTGGCAATTTTCTGATTTAGAGTAGGGAATTTCATTAATCCAATTGATATCTTTAGTTCCAAAATTAAAATCACCAGCTAAGATGGTGTTTTCGTTAATATAATCTTCAATGAAGTTGAATAAATGCTTTGTATTTTTTAGATTGGTGTTAGGTGGTCTATAGATTAGACAAATCCTTAAACTGTTTTTACCCTGGAATTGTATAATTAAAACTTCGCATCCGAATTTGGTGCCAGAGAATAGTGAATATGTATTAATTTATTTTTTAACAAGGATACCTACCCCTCCTCCTTTTTTATTTGCCCTATTGCACATGTATATATTATAATTTTTTAAGATCGATTCTTCGAAACAGTACTTTCATTGGCCCAAGTTTCGGTAAATAGTGCTAAATCAATGTTTAAACTATTTAAATATGTTGCTATTTCATGAGTTTTGTTATTTATTGACCTAATATTAGCTAAAATAGATTTTAAAAATTTTGGTTTGTTTTCATTTTTTAAGGTTTTTGCTTTAGAATAAAAAAGAGCCTCGCCATTAAATGTAAAATTTTTTGTGTTTTGGTCACCCCGAGCACATTAAGAAAGTGTGTCATTGTCACTATCAACAATGTCATTGTGGCAAATACATTTAAATGCGGCCGGATTGGCCTTAAAAGTCGGAATTTCGGTTTTGGAAATTACATGGTTTGCGTAGATCACGAGATCACAGGAGGGATCCTTAGTGTGGCGGTCTTTACAAAGTGAAATGAGCCGGGATCGCTCTGCTAATTGGGCACGTGATAATGAGGGACGGACAAAAACACTCGAAAATTTTGAAGAGTTTTTGATTTGTGTTTTCGCCCGGAGAAATTTGCTACAGTGGTGGGTTGTGGGAAATACTATTTTAGTCAGTCGGGGTTTCTGGCCCTTGACGCCCATGCGATAAACCTGATCTGGTTTTGCTTCGATTCCGCATACGTCCAGCAGCTCTGTGACCAATTTGCTGTCATCGGCAACCCGAACGGAGGGCACATCCGCTGCACTTTCTGGCAAGTTGGAAACCACGGCCGAGTGGCGCAGTTTGATGTCTTCGTACACGTCCTCCGGATGAGGGTTGAACATTTGTGCCTGTTGTCGAAGTGTCTGTTGCAGAAGGTCGATCATTTCCTGTTGCTGTGTGATGATGAATTTGAGCGAGTCCGGAACATTAGGGTCTTCGAGCACAGTCCTGATGTCGATTTTTGCCATTTTGTTGCGTACATTGGTCAGTGGCGAAAGGTGGGTTGCAGGACGCCTGGTGGCCATGGAAATATAGTTTTTCCTGCTTGTCGCCGCACCTCGAGATTGGGTAATTAAACCGGTCTATTTTCTGTAAGAAAAATCTAGATAAAAAATTATCGAGCAATCCCTAACGGGTTTCGAGATCTTTTTTAAAACTTCTTCATAAATTTTGAAGCGGAAAAGTGATAAAATTTTCTTAAGAAACTGTCCTTTTTTCGGCGATTCTATGACAATTTTTTATTCTCCTGCCACCTACGTTTTTCTAGGATAATAATATTTTAAAAATTATTAAGATTTGGTTTCTGGAGCTCATGGAGATAAAAATTGCCAAAACCAATTTTACAGATATTCCAATAATTTTTTTGAAAAATAAACAAAATTTATGCCATTTCTTGGGGACAGGTATTATTAGTTCAAAATTTTTTCCAAACAACACAAACCAAAATTTCTTCGGGTAGTTGCTCCATGGTTACGCTGTCGCTTGATGGTCAAATAATTTATAAGTATTAAAATCTGTACATATATAAAAAGATTAGATGAAAAACCAGGATCAAAACATTTGTATTTTTCAAGGCCTAAAGAGGGTCATTTACTTTTAGCTCAGGGATGAATTCATCGGTATTTTCGGGTAAAATATCGAATTATTGGTGTATCCAATATTGGTACGTAAGTACTACGTACAAATGCACCGTACTCCTATAAATATTAATTCAGTGCCGAATCAGTACAGCAACTTTTAAGTGTTTTTAGCACTGGTCACTGTGTACCATACTCCCCGACTATCGGTTCTTTGTAGCTTTGTACTGGTAGTGATTTTCTCAAAATTTTGAACTCTTTTTGTTATGATTTGATTACACAGAAAAGCTTTTCTCTTGGACAAATTGACATTTATACAATATTTTACCAACTTAAGTCAAAATACAAACTCATATCCAAACCCATTAAAATGGGAACAATTTTTGATCCAAATAATTACAAATGGACCAATTTTTGTTCTGCTAAAGTCCCTGCCAGGGGACTCCCTGGTTATGATTATTATGACTATTATATGTACAATTTTGACCGTAATCATGAGCATCAGTAGATAATAAGGCAAAAATTACTCATCAGCAGGATTATTTTTTTCGAAATTTTAAAAGATCCGAAGATCGATAATAAAACAACATTTGAAAAATGTAAATATTATTTCTTTCGATATGAATAAAAATGATAGGACTTTATTCTAAAAATAATTTTTAAACAAATTCTTTTTTGACTTCTTTTAAAGGAAAAAATATATTTTTACATTTCTTTTAACGGTGGGGTTTTATTTATTTATTTATCTCATTAGTCTTAATGAATTTTAGGAGTTAAATGATTCACAATCTAAATTAATTAATTTATTTATTTAGAAATAACAATAAATAGACAAATCATGAGCTAAAGAATCGATTTGAAAATCAATTAAATTTCCCAATAAAAACTCCGCTCAACGTGTAGATAAGTCTTCTTCCCTCTTCACTGCTTTATCCGATCACTTTTCTTTCTAAATTTTTGTTTAACAAAAACACAATTGGTGCTCTATCTAAGTTTGCCCAAAAAGGATCAAAGACGGTGCTACACCCTTTATAGGACTCGATTTTGAAGACGTAAAAAAAGTAAAATTTATTGATTAGGAAGAATTTACAAATTTACAGTTTTTGCCATAAGGAATCCTTCAGCCGGATTAAAAAATCTATATTTTAAAGCAAAATTATTGTATAGCTATTTCTCTTTTTCTGCCTGAAATATGATCTTTTCCTCTTCCTCTATTTTTCTTTGGCAATTAAAGACGGATAAAGACACTACGTTCAAACTCAAACATTTCGCTTCAAGATATAGATTTTTTTGAAATTTACTGTATTTTGAAGGATTCATTATGGCACTGACAAGTGAGTGTAAATGCAATTAAAGGTTAAGAAAAATAAAGTTCAATTAAAAAAGAACTTATTCACAATATGTACATGTAGTAATGGGATAAGACAAGTCCTAACCTAGAATTGGTATGGGTCCAAAATTTGAAAATTTATTTTGGGAAAAATAACTAATTACTAAATTACTATTACTAGTTGTCATATACTATCGAGATTGTAGATGGTCCCCAGATCACTTACCAATTAAGTGCAGACGACGTTGTAATCCTGAGTAAACCACATGCATTCATAGGGACAGTCCATGAATCCGGGAAATGGACGAGGGGCTCCAGGCTTTAGGCGAACATTGCAGCACACCACAGCCTGCACTGGTTTCCACGCAAGAGCAACTGCACTTTTGGTTGCAGTCGAAACACTTTCTCACTTCCGGGATCATTCTTCGCACGCCGAGAACATTGCAGTTGGGAGGCTTGCAAAGGCACACGGTCCCCTCAGGCATCATCATCCAACAGGCTAACATCAGCAGCAGCGGCAATGAACTCATAGTGGCGATTTGTTGGGCTAACGGGAGTTTTGTTGTTTGGGATTTAGGATGTGAACTTAAAGAATGACGGGATATAGAAATTGTTATTTAAGGAATTGGAAGATCGGTCCCAAATCGATTTTATAGGGCATGAATAGAAGACAGGCAGGGTCAGCCTACCAGGGCAAGTCGGGATTTACGGCACTAGCCCAAGCCTATAGGCAGCCCCTTCCCTTTGAGGGTTGCCGCCCCTTCAAAGCATAATCCATGTTCATTGGCCACTATTGAGGGATAATAATTACATCAGATAGGGACACCAAGGGCATTTAAGTTAGCCCCCAGGACCTAGCGAACAATGAGGGGTTGTGGTAATGTAACTGGTAAGCTAGTAATTTACCCTTTACTGCAAAATTTTTCTTATGTTAGTTATAGGGGCCTAATTGACGTCGGGTATTTAGATCAAAAAATCGAGAATAGTTTTACTTTTTTTTTATTTGGCCTAGAAAGGTTTTTCGAAAGATTTTTCGTTTTGGTGAACAGATTGTTAACACATAAAAGAATGGCAATTGCCTCTTCGGAAATTTTATTTTTAAAATTAATAGAATTTAACAAAAAAATTATTCTTCGATTTCATCATTCACAGACGGATGGAATTTAAAGAATAAAAGAAAAATTGGTTTCCTCTCCCTGAGCTATGGTCGATTTGTGTATTGTGTTAAAATGAATGAATAAACAAAATTATTCTGTTCGATAAATGGGGCTTCTTTTTTCCAATTAATCTTTTACCTATATTAATATATTAAATTTTAAAATTAAATTTTCAGCAAAATAAAGTATTTTCACGATCTCTAACTTCGGCATTATTAAATCATCGATATATTGATATTTAAATGAATATTTTTTGTATGAGATCAAAATCCACTGCGCAATGATCTGATGATCTACCGAAACCCACAACCATAACAATACCTTAATACCCGCCCCAAAACCTTGGTCTTCGTTAAGACATTATGGCAATGGTCTAAATCGATGTCCAAAGATAAAGGATTTCCAAGGAATTTCTTGCCAGCTTTGGGTGTCTGGGGAATATTTTTCGCTGGTTTCCTATAGTTTTCACCCTCTTTTATAAGATTAAAAGAAATTTTTTAGACCCCATAGAAAAACCCCAGAAATTTTCTTGGGGATCCTTTGTCTTTTGGGATCCTTTGCCATTACACCTGCTGAATCGATTCGGCTAGTCGCCCATAGGATGAATGACTACCCATCCTAATTATCATTCCGAATTCACACATTTTGGTTCAAATGGCAGTTTTCCAAATAAATTTACAAACTTTGCAACCCATAACATCTTTTAAAATTTCTTTCCGTCCATATTTTTTATATTGAAAGGATACAATAAAAAAGAAATTTTCGATATTTAAATCAAAAAATCACGAGGTCGTTGATTGGCGCACGAGGTTCGTTCTGACCATCATACATCTCCGTCACGAATGAACTTAAAAAACAAAATCAGAATGTGACAATTCAGCAGATCAAGAAATTGATCTAAATCTCTAAATCTCAAAAATAGCTCCAAGTTTCAGGAATTAAAATATCATGGTCTAATAATCGGCTAGCCGAAACTCGCCAAAAAAGTCCCATCCTGCTGTTGCTGTCTATGAACAGATCTATCTGTAGATAGTATTTTTTTAAAGCAGAAGTTTACAGCAACTATGGACAAACTAGCTATAATCATTATTCTAGCATTGGGTCTGAAACGGCGGGATTGAAATTCGCCCACCGTATAACATACCGTATTTCATCTTATATAAGGGGCCTCCTAGAGGAGGATTGAAATATATAAGGGTGCCTGGATCAGGTGGTTAGGGCGGAGGTTCGAATCCTTTAGAGAAAAATTTATCAGGGGTCGGTTGAAAAAGGTCGGATCCGGCCCCCTATCCGGGAAAAGTCCGGGCTGGGCCCGGGCCGAATATATATAAAAATTGAAAATTGAATCATTAATATTTAAACCTTCTTCCTTAAAAGTCCCTCTAATTTTTGCCCGAAAATGCAACTTACGGTGTCCCTCCGTCTTCGTTGCCATTGAAAACCTCCTCTCGGAAGAAAGTGGCCAGCACCGGGTTGGGCGGGACGAAACGAGGGTTAACATGGTGGACGGCCAGAAAAGGGTCTTGGCAGACTGTGGCAGCATGGCCATGTTGTACACCATGGATCCAGATCTGGAATATGGTCGATGGCATGAATGAAAAAGATTAATAAAGACATCTTATTGTTTAAATGTTTTTTTTTTGTTTAATTTAAGCTTAATACACAGAGTTAAGTGGGAAAAATATTAAAAAATAAAATTAATTAATTGTTAGTTGTCGTGTTTTCCTGAAAAGTTGTTGTCCTGGAAAGTTGTCCTGAAAAGTATGAGAAATTTCAAAACGTTTTTTTCTCGAAAATTTATTTACAAACACAGATGTGACTAATTTTTCTTATCGAATCTATACTGGATTTTTTTATTAGGGCATTACTTAAGAAATTGGTCATTTTCTCTTACAAAATATTACAAAAATTCTTAAAAAACCGGGTGATTCTAAATAAGCAAATTTAAATTTGAACGATTAGAATCCCTAAAAATTAAAAATACATCCGTGGATCATAAGTGATTCAAAAAAATCACAAAAAATGAAAAATTCAGCTAGAAAATATCAAACATTTTAAATTATGTCCAACCCCTACTCAACCAAACCCATACCCGAAGCGGCAAGTGCTTGCGCGTGCCGGCATGCCATTGATCCGCCACAACACTCCACAACCCATCAGCAACTTTGGCTTCGGACAGCGGCTGCCAAGGAGGGGACGATGTGTGTGCAAACAGTGAGTGCAGATTCTGGGGAAATATATGGGTTGATTTTTATCAAAATTGAGAGCCAAAATTAACCGGACAGAGGCGGATGAGTTGGTCCATCTGCGCAATTGAAAATGATGCGAAAGGCACATTCAAATGCTAAAAATATTCCAAAAATAATACATTTTATCGGACCCATTCACTCAAGAAAACCCTGGATTTTCTCAAATCCCCAATCTATTATTAGGAGATCATAAAAATCGATTTACGTATGAATTGTTTCGGACGGTGCTAGGTCGTTACAAAAAAGTGCCAAAACCCAATTCGGTCTGCAAAAACTTTTTTAAAGACTTGTTAGACCAAAACTTCGAGTGACAAAGCTGTGCTAAATTTTATGCTCTACCTTCTGGTATTTTTAATTTTTCGAAATTCGAACAAAAAATTGGGGTTTTTCTCGAAAAATTGGGGTTTTTCACGAAAATTTCGAACTTTTTATTCGAATTTCGAAAAATTAAAAATACCGGAAGATACATCATACTAAGTAAAATTCTGCACAATTTTGTCGCTGGAAGTTTTGGCTAAGAAAGCCTTATAAAAAAAGTTTTTGGTTTTGGTTTGGGTTTTGGCCTTTTTTTTGTAACGACATAGACCCTTCCGAAAAGGGACGTTAGAGTGTGGCCGTTAGAGTGTGGAAGCTAGAAAATTGCTCATAACTCAGCTTAAACTCAACCTAGAGAAACGGGTTTGGTGTCAATAGATAGCCCTGAATGTCTGCTACAAAAAAGCAAAAACAAGCATCTGGATTGGCCAAGTGGTAAAAAAGTTATGGCCAGATTAAACTAAAAAATCGTGATTTGGGCCAAAGGTCTGGCCATAACTTTTTTACCACTTGGCCAATCCAGATGCTTGTTTTTGCAATTTTGTAGCAGACATTCAGGGCTATCTATTGACACCAAACCCGTTTCTCTAGATTGCGTTTAAGCTAAGTTATGAGCAATTTTCTAGCTTCCACACTCGAACGGCCACACTCTAACGTCCCCTACCGGACCCTTCGGACCTCCAATTTGCCGTTGTTGGCTATCTTCAGCACTTGGCGTCCGATTCCATGGAAATAATCCAAATCAGTCGAAAAGCGATTAGGGATGACCAAATTGAAAGAGCGGAGTTGTGGCGCAGCAGTGGCCAGATGGCCAATGTGTCCAAAGTTGTCGGAAGGGTCGGCAAAGAGGGAAAGACGAAGATGGACAAGGCCACAGAAGGACGAGGAGGAGCGAAGAACATCCGGAAGATGCTGAAATTGCGATGCTATGTCATTTCCCGTCGAAAAGTGCAAAAAAGGGCTTCTTGAAAAAATGCCAAAAATGAGTTTGTTAAAGAGTGTTTTTTTTGTGTCAAAAAAAACGGCGAGCATAAAAAAATTCACTAACACTAAAATTATACAACACTCACCCATTGAACCGTCCTTCCTCTTATTTTTTCCATATTAATTCTACATTTTTAAACTTACAAGTTAATATTAAAAGTTAGCTTGTCTCCCCCTCGTTAAAAGTTTGATCCTTCCTCCGTTAATTAACAGAAAAATACCAAAAAATGAAAAGCTTATTTTAATAATTTTCAATAAAAATCAATGGATACTAATGACTCATGTGCCAAAATCCATTTCAGCTTCAAAGAAAAATTAATAAATTTTAGCGGTACTAGTCTTTTATGAGAAATTTCCATCTGATTATTCCCACTAAAAGTATTAGCCATTGAATTTGTGATTATTTTGTACAATTGAATCAACATTTCTTCTATATTGGACCTCCTAAAATTAGAAACGCCGATTTTTGAACTTTTTCGGGAAACGTGCCACCACGAAAATTTCACTAGAAAAAAAGGATGACAAAAAAATATAAAACAAAAAAACCTTAATGTCGAGGCTTATTTGAAGGGCACGTAACTGTGGCAAATTGGCCAAACACGAGGATAACTGACCGCTATTGTAGACGGCACCCAGATTGAGAAAACGGAGGCTAAATTCACGTAAAGTTGAAAAAATTAATTAAAAAATAAATCATTTGCAAAGGAGTATGGGGGTTGATTTAACACGGGTTAAACTGGTCAAAATATTTTCAGAAAACGATAGAGATTGTTCAAGGCTTGATATATGTAAAAGGATAGTCTACAAAATAGCAAAAAAAGACCATCCGAAATGGACAAGTGGCAAAAAGTTATGGCCAAATCTTTGGCCACAGGTCGTGATTTTGCGACCTTCATAACTTTCACTTGGCCCATTCGGATGCTTTTTTGCTATTTCGTAGCAGACATTCAGGGCTATCTATTCATACCAAAACCTGAAAAATTTGTCCTTTATGAAAAAAAGTTATGACCAGTTTAATGCCACGACTCGCGTCAAATTGTCCAATTCCCACGACGAGACCTCGACGATGTTCAGACCGAATTTTTCAGTTTTTAAAAAAGATGCAAAAAGAAAATTTTATATGCCTAGGCTTATTTTTTGGAAAAAGACCGATTTTTTAATTTTCGACAATTCTTTAACAAAAAAAATCAATTTAATTGGAGAGTCGTGGATGCCCCAAAAGTGGCTGCTAGACCAATGAGCTGTGACTCCTCCCCCCCCCCCCAAAGGGCCCTTGTTGATTTTTCAAATCCTACATACTAATTTTTTCCGGAGGCTCCTAAATTTTGGCGAAATTTGACAAAACTAAAATAGGAACTCACTTTTTCAGCTCAGAAATTCGAAGCAGCGCCGAATTTCTTCTTGATGGTGTGGTGGTGTCCAAATAAAGAGCCGTGATTCCAGGAGAAGTAGCTTGCACCCCTGCCAGCATTTGTTCCAGGTCCGAACTGTTAAAATGCGCGTCAGAAAAGTCCGGAAATCTGGGACTCCTTTATTTTCGAATTTGGTATCGAAATGATTTGTCGAATGCGTTTGGCGCTTCTGTTCTCTCTTCTCCTTGCCTCTCTTCCTTCATTTCATTGCACTGGATCTAATAAAGACCACTCCATCTTCGAATGGGCATGTCCCTCCTCAAAAACTCAACTTCTTAGGTGTACCCTCCAATATCAAGATCAAAAAATAAAAAGGGTCCCCTGTTAAATTTTTTTTTGAATATTTGAAGAAAAAGTGACCAATTCCCTTTAAAAATCATCAAAATTTTTAAAAATTTCTCTGGAGCCTCTATCGGATTCGCCGGAGACCCCCGCTCCCAAGTGTGGGGTGATTCCCTCCCCCCTCGTGAAAAATTTTTCTGCCTACACCACTGACCTATCGGACTCAAGGCAGTTGAGATAGAGAGAACGGAGATGGGCCGAGAAATGGGGGCATATGTCATTGGCGTAATTTTGGTGGAAGGAAAAGTTGAGGCCAAGGTGGCGGAGACGGGGGAAATGGCGCAACAGGTTATGGCCAAGCTGAGGATGATAACCCTGGCAATGATAAGGAAATTATATTTTCGAAAATATCCACCATCAAACTAAAACATTACAAAAAAACTTAAAAAATGTTTTTATTCAGAATGTCAAAAAATCATCATAAATTTGACCAAAAAATTTTAAAAATTTGACCGAGAATTTGGTTTTGAATTTTTCCAACAAAAAAATTGATGAGACGAAAAAATATATATGCTCATCACATTAGAAAGCAGAAAGCCAACCATATATGTAGATTCAAATCGCTTAATTCTTATGTTGTTAGATGAAATAACTGAAAGGGAGGTTCCCGAGGTGTCACACCCCGATTCTTTCGGGATCGGGACCCATTCCAATATATAGAGCACCCGTGCAAACTGCAAACCACGGCAATATTATATTTGTTTGTGCCACAAATGGCTACTAATTTTTATATTAGATTTTCTATATGACTTTTCGGCGTGCTTTAAGCGTGGTATTCGGCGCAGCACCGTTCTTCGGCGCTTAAAGCACGCCGAAAAGTTATATAGAAAATCTATTAAAAAAATTCGTAGCCACTTGTGGCACAAACAAATATAATATTGCCGTGGTTTGCACGGGTGCTCTATATATTGGAATGGGTCCCGAAAGAATCGGGGTGTGACACCTCGGGAACCTCCCTTGCGAATAATTTAGGTTTTCGCCAAAACTTACAAGGAACACTCACAAAGTGTTGCGCTTTTAAGGAGAGAACATTCATGCGATAAAATAGAGCATGGTGAATTATGCTTATAGCCAAAATACTAGCTGCCCATGTATAGAAAAGTTTCGAGAAAAAATAATTTTTATTTTATTTTTCGGTGTGCTTTAAGGGCGGGTCATCCGGTGGGTCAACCGCCATTATGTTCAGCCAAATTTGAGAAACCATGTTAAGGTAAACTTGTAAAGTGTAAATATGCAGAAAATTAAGCTTGATTTTTTAGCCGTTTTATTTTTTTCAAGTTCCATCGAAAAATAGAGTTTTTCTATATTTTTTAAAAAGAAATAATTTATGTGATTTTTCAAAAGATTTTGAAATTTTCAAGGAACTTGGAAAAAAATAAAACGGCTAAAAAATCAAGCTTAATTTTCTGCATATTTACACTTTTATAGGCTTACCAAA
>LDKF01000282.1:60091-84563 GCA_001026735.1 Rotylenchulus reniformis | reverse complement strand
TCGGCGACCCCATTCTTAGGGGTGCTTTTTCGGCGGTAGGAGGCAAAAAAACGGTAGGCGGTAAACGGTAGGGCCAAAAAGACGGTATTTGGCGGTAAACGGTAGGCGGTAGACGGTACGATATCCAGCCCTGATGCATGCCCTATTTTCTCTTGTACCGTATCCCTATGAGTACCACCAATCGCATGCATTTATCATTTGTTGGCACAAATCATTTTGGGTACAATATGGCCAGAGTTTAGAAGGTGTAAAGCGCTTGTCTTGCTTTTGGTACAAAATTCAATTTGACTTCAATTTGACCGCCAATGGTTGTTCGTTTTGGAGATCGGCCGATACAGTCTACTTTTTTGAAGGGTTTAAAAATTAGAATCGTTTTCGAGGAACTATGTATTTTTCCTTCCTTTCTACATTCTAATATTCAATCAATTATCAATTTTATACATACTCTGTTGAAATATATAAAAATAAAATAGAATAAACAAATTGTGAACGAAGAAAAAATTACATAAAATACATAATATATGTGTAAATTGTGTGGTCGATGATGAAAATATTTATTATTTTTAGAGATTTAGCATTTGGTATTTCACACACACAAAAAAATGATGGAGTCACAAATGAAAATGGGAAATTGGGGACAAATTTTACATAATAATAAATATACGATTTTTAGGGAGGTAATAAACACGCATATGCAGATGCTAATGGGGATTTAGTCCGATTTTGAATTCACACCATCAAATCGGGGGGGGGGTCAGAATACAGTATAGCAAAATGTGTGATATACACGTGTGATACACAAAATGCACCCAAAGGGCAAGGATTGACCGATGCTTATCAATCAATTTATCTTGAATAAAATGTGTATATGAACAGCAGCAAAGAGGCGAGGGCAGCTTTAGGAGGAGGGCGAAAGAGGTTTTCGGATGAGAAAGAAAGAACATTTATAGAGGAAATGATTGCAAAAAATATATATATTGGTGTTCAAGATTGGCAAATATCCACAAAAGTGCATGAATACCGGGGATAATACAGTAGGCAAAAAGAGAAAGATTTGTTCCGCCCAATTCTGTCAGAGTTCACTATTCGGACCTTATATTAAAAAAAGCATTCCATAACTGCTTGTGTCTATATCCACAATCCACTTTTAACATAGGGCTGGCCAACCAGATCATTTATAATCACAATCCAAATCAATAAATTAAAAAAAAACACAATAAAATATTGAAATTGAATGATCCATACAAAGTAAAGTCAAAAGTCATGCAGTATGAAAATTTGGAAACAACATACAAACAAATTTTAAAAAATGTGCAAAAGTGAGCGATGAAATAAAAATAGTATGATCTATTCAGTCAGTGGCATCTACTCTGTATATGAAAAAATGTGAATCAATAATTTGATGTGATGAGATGGCGAGAATGGACCGGCCGGGGAATAAGTAAATGAATTGGACAAGATCAGCAGGAAGGATTCCTTTGGGATGGATTCTGATGACCATGGCCAGCGTGTTGTTGTTGCATCCACTGTCCCTGCTGCTGGTGAGCCGGTTGGAAGGAACCGAACGGAGGGACGCCGTTCTGTTGCTGTTGAGGTGGCATCATGCCCGGAGGCGGTTGCTGACCCGCCGACTGGTAGAACTGCTGCTGTTGTGTTCCCGGGCCTCCTGATGGTGGCGGCTGCACAAACTGTTGTTGTGGTGTTGATGATCCTCCTTGCCGCATTTGTTGCGACAACAACAGTTCACCAGAGAAGCTGACGCCCTGCTTCAAAGGAATGAAAACTATTTTGAAGATAATAAGTCCCAAAATTGTTTACTTTTTTGGTAATTTTCAGAAAGGCGTTGAGCAAATGGGGCGTTTTACGAAGATCAGTGAAGAATGCCTCCTCAGTTCCACGCATTGAGGCCTCTTTGAACCGGTTCATTATCAGTTGAACGTCACTATTCTTCAGGTCTTGCGCTACCGCTCCTTAAATTTTTTTAATAAATAATATACTGTAGAAAAAGTCTTTTTTATGATTTAAATATTTTGAATGTCCCAAAAAAATCCTAAAGAGATCATTTCCCCGCCGCAGTTTCCCCGCCGCATCATTTCCTTTTTTTAATTTTTTAAAATTAGTTTTTTTGTAAGTTATTTAATTTGAAAAATATAGAAAAAAAATGTTTTTTCAAATAGAAAAAAAATGTTTTTTTCAAATAATTTTTTTTTTGATGAGTATTATCTATCGGTGTACCGGTTTTCACCCCCGCAAAAAAAATGATTATAACTTTTTTTCATTAAACATAGAGAAATAAGTTTAGTGTCAAGACAGCTCTAAATGTCTGCTATAAACTTGCAGAAAGAATTATTCGGTTTGGCCAAGCAGAAAAAAGTTATGGCCAGATCATTGGCCAAAACCACGATTTTATGGCTTAACTTGGCCACAACTTTTTTTCTACTTGGCCAAATCGGATAGGTGGTCGATCAAGCTTATAGCAAACATTTAGGGCTATCTTTTGACGCCAAATTCATTTTTCTATGTTTTATCTGAAAAAGTTATGATCATTTTTCTAGCGCGGGGGTGAAAACCGTTGTTTCGATTATTTATTGGTCTCCTTATGTTAAAGTTGGGTAACATATGCAAAATTTACCCTTCATTTGCTGCGGTTGTTGTTGCTGTTGTTGGAACATCCTTTGTTGTTGTTGTTGTGAAGGTTGTTGTTGCATTTGCGGAACAAATCTAGCTTGTTGTAGTTGTTGCTGACTCATCCCAAAGGGCATTCCACCTTGCTGTTGGGATTGCTGTCCGGGTCGACCGTAAGGCGGTGGAGTGATCTGTTGCGAGTTGGGAGACATCATTTGTTGTTGTGCGAGCTGCTGTTGCTGATGCATTGACCCCGTTGATGACACACGTTGCAGGCTTGCCGGACCCTTGGAAACCCAAATGAAAATAATTTAGATATGGTAAAAAAATAAAAAATAGCAAATGAGAAAAGGGATCCTTTTTCTCATTTTTGTGCGACAAACCAATTTGAAAAATTCACCCTAATCTTTGCCTATTTAATAAAATAACCAGGTCGTTGCATAAAAAATCGATGTTTTGGTTTTAAAATTGGCCAAAAATGCGATTTTTGGTCGAAATTTGAAAAAAATCGTAAAAATAAAAAATGAACCAACCGAAATGGGGTTTTTGTATTCGATGCAGCATCCAATAGGCTACAATATGGGTCTATAAACACCCTAGTTTCCTTATAAAAAAATGGTTTTAAACCCGAAAAACAAGTTTGGCAATTTTTGATCTTAGCCACTTCGGGAATTTTTTCTACAGAATTTCAAATGTAATGATAATTCGTCCAAAAGGCAAAAATGTTGAGAAGATGTAGGAGTATCATTTCTCAGGTTCTTAGTTTTTTTTCGAAACATTCTTTTTAAAGTTATGATCGAGTTAATACCAAAACGTCTATTTTTTATGCAACGACCTGGTAACAAAATTTTAGTCATATAGGTTGGAGTGTCAAATATCTCGTTTAAATGGAAAAACTATTGGCAGTTTTCATGGGTTCCTTGTAGCTAACATTACCATCATTTGTCCCGGTTGTTGTTGTTGTTGTATCTGTCCAGCAACAATGTGATATCCAACCGATGAAGGATGTTGTTGTTGTGGACCAGAAGCCATCTGCTGATGTTGGCCTGGGATGTTCATCGGCGGTGAATTGATCATGTGCTGTCCACCCATCGGATTATGCATTTCTGTAACAAAAAGTTTTCCCTTATAATAATCGTTTTTATAGTAATTCTCTTACGATGATATCCCATTGGTCCATTTAGGCGTATTTGTTGTTGTTGTTGGGCATTTGGTGACATCATCATCCCGGTCTGACTGGACATTTGCATTGGCGAGGCGCCATACTGGATCGGCATGGTGGACGAAACAATGTGCTGTTGTTTGGGAGATTGCGGCGGTTGGGTCCAGGATGGATGGCCAGTGGAAGTGGTGGGCTGTTGTGACAGTTGGGAAGCACCGGCGCCGTTCATAGCTCCCACACTCTGTAGTTTTGCCATTCTCCGCTGCATCATCCGTTCGGCCTGTCTGTTCTGGGACCGCTTTTGCTCCTGCAGTTTCTGTCGAATTTGCAGACAGAACGGCACCTAAAAATTGGAAAAAATGATAATATTGGCACTATTTGTATAAAGATTTGTCAAACTTGCCTGACACTTTGCCGCTGTACAGTGTTTGGCATGATAGCAACACAACGCGATCAGCTGCTTGCAGACTGCACAGTTGGAACCGGCTGTTTGTCTCCGCTTGCAATGTTTGGTGTGCTGGATGACCTTCTTCATCTTGTGACAAGTGCCGCGCCTGCAGTTCGCATCTCGGCATGTGCATGCGTGCACCAGCGACGTGATGCACTTCTTCACCGTGTCGTTTCGTGTGGCAGCCGAAGCATCCGCCGACTTTTGGTCATCGCCTAGGATCAGCTTCTCCATTTCATGTGGATGGTCCGTCTTGTTGCGGCAGTTCTCACAAAGATCATAATCCTTAATTATTTTTAATTTTATAAATCCATAAATTAGTTTCATTTTTACATCGCATTGGTTGCAATGATAGCTTGCCGGCTTCTCGCACACATTGCACGTGTAGTTCACACCTTTGACGTCTTGTTCTTGGGTGTGGAGGGTGTAGCAGAAGTTCAGGGTGGACCATTTAGCCCTTCGGAGCTGGCTGAACTCCCAGTGTTCTTCACGCGATTTGGCCAAAAAATTGTCCCGGGTGTCCATCAACTCGCAGCTAACCAACGGGTCACTGTCCTCGATTCTTGGCTTTTCCGCCATCACTTGCTGCTCTTCTTGGGCCGAAAAGAGTCGGATTGTGAAGAAGACATCGCGGTGTTTGTCCAACTGTTGGAAGAGCTTGTCCACCACTGGGTTCCCGGTGCTCAGTCCACCCTTCTTTTTGCTGTTCTGTGACGACTTCTTCAGGTTGTTCTTCTTTTTGCTCGACTTTTGCTGCTTTTGCTTCACCGGGAAACCGTCGTCGGTCTGGAAAGTGTCGTCGTCCGAGAGTGTGGTTTCTCTAGTCTCTTCCTGTTGCTTCGTCCGTCGATCCTGCTCTTCCTCTTTCTCTGCGCTGACAATACACTCGTCAATGATCCGCGGCCAATAATCGCCTTCAAAATAGGGCAGCCTCATTGGTGTGTCCAGTCCGTCGTCCTTGGATTGGTTGAAGATGTCCTTGTAGCTGTACACCGTGCCCTCGTCATGGCCATTGTTCAGCATGGTTTTGTACCAATCCTGGAGCCGCTTCGGTTTTGGAATCTTCTGCTCCGGTGGGTGGCAATGGAAGATGTAGTCATCGCCTTCCGACGGGGGACAAGCCCAGATATGGGCCATTGTATAGCCATGAGTCTTCGCATACTAAAATTGTAAATTTACAAAATAAATGTATTATTAATTAATGTTTACTTCCAAATAGCCAAGCAAAATTTCATAGTACACCGCCGTCCGAAGTGTCCGGGGTTGGAAAAAATGTACAGAGTCCAAATATGCAATGTACACGCGCCGTTGGTTTGGCGATTGACAATTGGTCCCGTATTCTTGGACATAGAGCCCAAAGAAGCACACCTCATGTGACGCACCCGTTTCCGGGTCTTTGACAACTTCAAAGGCAAAAATTGCCTTGGAGCGGTATGGGAATCGGTCAGGATACCCCTCTGGGCCATATCTTAATGTTAAAGACAAAATTGATTATCAATACATATCCATTTAAAACTCGCACTTTTTGAGCATTCCTTGTTTGACCTCCACTTCTTTGTCTGAACTGCACAAAACCCGAATGATCACTTCCACGGCTGGATCCGATTCCGTCAATTTTTTGCGCAAAAAGTTGTTCACCCGGTTTTCAATGTAACGACTCACATTGTAATGAGGCAATCCTATAAAAAAACATAATTAATAATATCGCCTTTATAAAATATATTGGGGATAATGTAGTGTTTACTTTTGGCCGTGAACTTGTTCTCCGGCTTAGGTCTATTCTTCTCTCTCCGACATGGGTTGCAAATGAAGCCCTCCGGGTTGATCTTGTTGCTATGTAGCGCACATATCCTGTGCCACTTCCGGTCGCAAATGTGACAATGCTCGAAAGGTTCCAGATCAATCTGATCGTTCTTCAATTTTTGAAACATCGATTTGGGAATCCAACTAAAAAATCATAATAAATGTTAAATTCCATAACTATTTCTTTTTTCTTACTGTGGTGGATCGGGAGTATTCTCGTTCAAGTTGATCCCTTCCTCGGGCAGTGCTTCAAAACATTTCACACAATAGATGTATCGTTCCGCAACCGTGACGCCAAATCCGCTGGAGCTGCTCTCGTACATGAAGTAAGGTTGATCCCGGGCAATCACGCAAGCCGCGTTGTTTTTGGTGATCCCAAAGCAGAACTGCACCAATGGAGTGAACGACAACTTTTGGCCACAGCAATAGCCCATTTTGCGCATCACGGGGTTGATCTCCTCCACGAAATAATCGCTCAACTGGGTACACCACTTGTGGATCTGTTGGAAAAATGCAATAAAATTAATTACAATTAGTTGTAAGCACTACAAACCTTTGTGTTCTTCCGATTATAAAGCCACGCATTCTCGAACATCAACCACATGTGGTCACAGAATTCCCATGGGTTTTTGTATTTGCCTTGATCCAGGTTGTTTTTAATGGTTTCTAGGTCCATGGGGTTCTTGATGATATCAAAATAATCCTGAAAAAAGAAATGCCTCCTAATTATTTATCAAATTTTGCCATCTATTTCTATTTACCGGTATGTTGAGTTCCTTAGGATCAACCGGGGAACGAAATGGAATTACGGCAGGCTCATAGCGCATCAGATTGTTCCAGACTGGCATCAGATGATGCCGCAATTCGTTGGGGTCGAACACTTTTGGGTCCCGAACAATTGGTTCTTGCTTGACTGCCGGAGCGGCTGATGATGAAGTGCTCGGTTTGACATCTTTTGGAGTTGTAGAACGACGAGTTTCCGTTGGAGGTGGGAACAAACTCGATGATGACGAGGAAGTGGCGGTGATGGAAGAGCTGTTTGTGAGTCCAGGCTCCTCTTTGATTGCATCAGCCGAAGTGCATGGAATGGCTGAATAAAGTTCAACATATTCCAAAATTTTCATCAGATTGACTACCATAGAAAAAAGGGGGGTCGACCCCTCCTATCATCGCTCGCAAGAGGGGCCGGTAAAGGGGGGACCTTCGCAATTTTTGGGTCCGAAATTTTTTTTCAATTTTTTAGGTTTTGGAGATTTTTAGACCCCTTTGAAATTTTTGGGTCCAACCTCCTCCCCATCCATCATCGCACGCGGCTCGGCGACCCCGCCCCACTATTTTTTGTATGGTGATTACTTGAACATGTTCCCGTTGATGAAGGCGGTTCTTCCAGCTTCAATCGCTTTGGCGGTATTGCTGATTCAACAAAATTGAGCATCTGCGGCTGTGCACCTCCCATGGCCTGTTGTTGCGATTGCATGCCTTCGCGCAGCTCTTGCTTCAAGTAGTTCTGCGAATGACCGAGTGGCTGCTGCTGCTGCTGCTGCACAGACATCGGCGCCGTCGAGTCGGGTCGTCCCCCGTCCATCATCGACGATGATTGTTCGCTTCCCGGTGCTCTATATTGTTGCTGCTGCTGTTGTTGCAGCTGTTGTTGCTCATTCAGTCTCCGATTCTTCTTCTCCTGCAGCTCCTTCTGGATCTTGTAGATCTTCTCCGCCAACATGTGGTAATATGCTTCCTTGTCGGGCGCCGCCTCGAACATGTCCTTTTCCACTTTTCTTGCGTATGTCAACAGGTCCCGGATACGCTGGTCATGCACCGCTGCTGGATCAGGGTATGGGAAAATTGCCTTAAAAACAAAATTATATTCATAAATCGCATAAAATTTTATCGAAAAATTAACCTTAACCAATTTTCCGACCAAATGGTTTCGTAAATCGGGCGTTATTGATGCATGCCAATCTCTTGCTTGACTGGGCGGTTCCGGTGGCGGAATTCCCTCACCAGTGGGACCAAATCCACCGATTTGTTGCTGCCCAGGTAACATTTGCTGTGTTCCTTGGCCAGTTTTGTTCGGTGGGTTTGTTGACAAAAATGGATTTCTGGAAGATATTAAATAAAGTCAAATTATTATTTACAACAGGTATTTACGGTGTGTAGCCATCAAGCAAACTGTTCACGGCGGTGCTTTGGGAAGGCGGAGACCCGAAGGAGTTCATTCCAACACTTGAAGGCCCAACCCCCATCGAATTTTGTGGAGGTTGAGCGATTGCTCCTTGGATGCCTTGTTGTGGCAAGGTAACGGCCGGAAAATGCGAGGTGTTGAGGATCAAATCGCCTAAAAACATAGCCATAACCAATGTAAATTTTTTTTGTTAAAATTGCTTATAGGGGCGCGGATTTAGGGGGGGGGGTACGAAGGGGTACGAAGCCCTCCCAAGCCCCCAAAAATGAATTTTTTTTAGAGGGTCGGGGGAGGAAAAGGAGAAAAAATCGAAAATTTTTCTTAAGAAATTGGTCTAAAAATTCTCCCGGCGGCCCCTATCGGAACCGCCGGACCCAGAAAATTGATTAATTTGGATCAAAGTTGCTAAATTTTTAGAGAAAAATGAAAAATACACCCCTAAGAACTGACTTATCACCCAAAAATACACCCCTAAAAATGAACCTTTCAAAATTTCCCTCAGCACGCGTACCCCCTCTCCAAACCCATGGACTTTGGTACCCCATCCAAGCCAAAATCCTAGATCCGCCCCTGATTGCTTACCCGCTCGTCGATCGGCCGCACTCCCATTGGTGTACTTTTTGACCGGGTTGCACACGGGACAGTCCTCCTTGTTGCAATTCTTCCAGTGAGTGATGATCTGCCGTGAAGAAGCACAGTGCGGGTACTGGCATTGGCGGCCCGCTGTGCAGTTGACCATGTGCTCAAGCACACCCTTCATCACAGAGCAGTATGGCAAGTTGCATTGCGCTCTGCTGTTGGCGCCCTGCTGAGACTCTTGCTAAAAAATAAAATTGTAAAATATAAATTGTCCATTTAAAAAATACATAAGATTACACTATTGTAAAAAAAAGAGAAAATCTCTTTTTAACCAAATATGATTAAAAAAGAGCAAAGTCGAAATTAAATTTTTAAGTTCATAGACTATCAATTAAAAATTAGGCAGATGATTTGGTGAAAATATTTTAGGATTTTGGAAAAGCTTTTGGAAATTGGACGACTTTTTTCCCAGAGCATTGAGCATTTGAAAGTGAATACAATGGAGCATATGAAAATTTATGATTTTTCTTTCAAACAATTGAACAAAGATATCAATAATGACGGAAAAAGTGCATAAAATTGATTTGAAGTATAAAAATCTGTGATTTAAAGCAAATCCATAGTGGATGTGATATTAACCTTCTCTCGTTGCTGACATTTGTGCGCATGCAAAAGCAACACGAGCTGTTGTTGGATCAGCTTTCGTTTCTCCGGATCTTGCGGTTGACCAGCCAGCATTTGTTGCGGCACTTGAGGTGGTGGGCCTCCGCCACCACCTGTCGGTGGCACTCGTCCTTGCGCTCCGGTGGGTCCATTCATCTGTTGCATTTGGCCTTGCTAGAATTGTTAAAAATGTTAATTCTATATAAAAGCAGAAAAATGATAAGGAAAATTCCTTTAAAACCTTTTTTATATTTGTGAACCTACCGTGTTCATCATCCCAAGCGGACTCTGCGGGACCATCATTCCTTGATGAGACTGTTGTTGTTGCTGTGTGTTTGAAGAGAACGATTGTGGTATGCCTGTCGGTCTTTGCGATGGCGCAATCTGCCCGTTGACCATCATTCCGGGTTGGCCGGCAGAGGGATGTTGAGAAACCATTGAGGGATCCATAGAACCGTGCATCATTTGCTGGAAAAAATTTATAATAGAAAAAAGTTAGGATTTTTAGTTGTTTTGTAATTATAACCTAAAAATGACAGGAATACTAACCAAATAGCAAAGCCATTACTGACCTGTGGTCCCGAGGGTCCAAACGACATCGGAGGCCTCTGCTGGGAGGCACCAATGAATTGTTGAGGCCCAGACGGGCCAACCATCTGTCCGGCGGCGCCCCTTCCTGCTGCTGGTCCCATCATGTACCCATTGGGCTCAGTGTGCTGTTGTTGTTGTGCTGCTTGTCGCTGCATCATCTGCTGATGGTAGGGATGGCTTGGAGAGTCGAAGGAAGGCGCATTCTGCGAGCCCATTGGGCCCGGTTGACCAAGCATCATGGGTCGGGTTGGTGGTGTCGGCGCATTTCCGCCGACGCCCATCATCATTCCTGTTTTTAAATCCAAAATTCATTTAAGAATAGATATATTTTAAAGGATTTCTAATTTGCCTTATGTAATCCAATTTTGATTTTTTAATGATTCTTGACCTAAATTTATCAAACATGTTCAATTTTCATATTAGCAACCTGGATGTGGGGCCTGCTGTCTTACGCCCTTGGTGGGTGGCCCCGGTTGCGAAACTGGGCCTGCTCCATTGAATTGCTGTCTTATGCCGGCATTTGGTGCCGCTCCCTGCTGCTGCTGCATGTTTCCCGCTGCAGGTGAAAGCCGAATCGGTGCATTTGAACCGTACATCCCGGGTCTCGGATGCCTGGTAGAATTTGAATTGTGTTAGATCAAATTTACATCCCATCTTAAAGAGAGCGAAAATCAAGAAATTTGGATGGTAAACCCAAAAAAAACTCACTGTTGGTAAGGCATGAATTGTTGCTGGGCGGACATCATGGATTGAGCTCCTCCTTGCTGTGGCATGTAGTTTCCCGGTGGCATCGGACCCCCCTGACTGGACATGCTCGGGTCGAATCCAGGATGCCCAGTAGGAACCATTCCTCCCTGGAACATTTGTTGCCGATTCATTTGGACCCGATGGCCTGCTGGCACCATTCCCATCGGAGACATGTTTTGTGGGAGCGGGCCACCAACTTGATTATGCGGCATTGGACTCCTGTGCAATAAAAATGAATTAAATTTCTTTATTTTCTGAATCAGAAGTCAGACCTTAAAAAACTTTTCCTGTAGGCAATGATACGCATTCGTAATTCGAAAAGTGAAAAGGTTCGGGTTTTTATAACCTTTTAATATGAAAAATTAGTGAAAATTATAACTAGACCTAAATTTTAAATAACTTAAGCATAAAAATTCGGGAGATAGAAAGTTTTACTTGGTTGGAAAATTTCCGGACGAATAGGTGGGCTGTTGTCTCGGACTGTTGATGTTGGAGGAAGTGGATTGGGTGAGCAACAACTCCTGCAACACACTTTGCTGTTGCGGAGGTTGCGCACCGCTGGTGTTGGAAGAACTGCTCGGCCCTTGTTGCCCGTGTTGATGAGGTAAGCTTGTTGGCGGAGTCATCCCGTTCATGAGCTAAAAAAGTGAAAATTATGTTTAAAAAAACAATTTTTAAAAGAAATGATCGGGAAAAATTTAACTTTTTACCAGATTAGAAAATTAGTAATTTCGTAAAGTATACTACTAGTAGCATAAAAGATATTTTATTTGTTTTATTGTTCTGATATATTGTAAAGGCTGTAAATCTAATTATTTTAATAAATGGATGCCCAAATAAAATTCATGTCCATTTTAAGAAAATTAATTTTCAATTTTGTCAAGGAACTCAATCCCGAACTAAAAATTTACAGGGTAAAATGTTTTATTAAAACAATTTTAATAGTTAAATAACCAAAAGTGTTATACCGATCCATTTTGCATGGAGTTGCCATTGCTGCTGCCAGCCGTGGATGCGGACGAAGTGTTGGGCTGCTGGCTGGACGGTGGCGCTTCCGTCGCGGCCGGCTCCAGCTTGTCCAATTCGCTGAACCCGTCCAGATCCATCTCGTCGTCAAAGCTTGCTTGCGCGGCCAATTTTCGCTTGTTGGCAACCGCTCCAGCAACACCCGACTGTTGTTGTTCCGTGTCCAACTTTTCTTCGCTGGTCATTGTTGTATTAATAAATTTGGGTCGATGGCCACCCGATTGATTCGTTGATATCGCTCAACTCTTCCGCATAAGTTGCGGATGCGCTTAGGCACTGTTGTCTTTCTGGTGCTCCTCCTATATTCGCTAATTTTTATTCCTTGATAAAATGATAATTAGAATTCAAAAAAACCTAAAGTTTACTCGGCCGGAATGTGTTAGTTTTGGTTTGAATTAAACAGTGACTGGATGGTAAAATGATATTGTGGTCAAGATAAATTTTAGTATTTCTTGAGGTTTTTGAGCATACATCGATAATTTATATGTATTATATCTTGCAGATAACCATAGATTCAAAAAACCTAAAGTTCCCCCAAAAAACCTAATGTTTTACCCGACTAAAAAAAATTTTTTGAAGTCTTTTTTTACAATTCTGCACTTCACCTGTGGGTTTTCGAAGAAGTTAATTCTGAATATGAATTCAGATTTATCAAAGCACCAAGTAAAAAAATTTTGAACTTTATTTTTTCCACTTTTTAAGTAAACAAAAATCCAAAAACCCTAAAGTTTACCCGACCCGAAAAATTCTGAATTTTACCCTGGGGTTGGAAAACCGGAAAATCAATTAATCGAGCGTAGATCAAACTTTTTAATCGATCATATAGCAAATCTGATGTTAAATTCAGACTTATTAAGTAGCATTCTCGAATATCTTCGGGTGAGTAAGTGCGGAATTAAAAAAAACGATTTTTAATATAAAAAATTCAGGATTATCTTAATTTAAATAAAGTGTAGTACATGCAAAAATATCTGAAGGATTTTTCAATTTGCTATGAAATTTCCACGAAAAAATCATGATTTTTCTATATATTTTTTTGTAAATTTTAAGAACTGAAAACCCCAATCAAGCCGGTCAAAAAATCGAGTTTTGTATCCAATTACTGCACAAATCGATAAGTTTTCTAAAGTTTTGGTCTAACAAGTGACTAAAAATTTGAGGTTTTCGGGCAAAGTTTAGGTTTTTCGGGCGATTTTTGACACAATTAAATATTAAACATCTCATCAAGATTGCATACTTTATTTAAAAAGTTTAATTGAATGTCATGTAAAATTGTAAAATTACGATTTCCGGGCCCGCAATCTTCAGGATTTTTGCTTAAGAAGTCTTTCAAGGCTGGGTTTTTGCAGGGTTTTTTTGCAAAGAAAGCGAGTCATTTCTCAACTAACAATTCATGATTTTTTGATTGGAATGGTCCTCCACCCCGCTCTATTATATGTTTAGGTTTTTCGGGCCCCCGCGGTGCATTTGCACCCACCCACGTGGGGGAGGGTGATGATGATACATACATCTTTCTTCCGGTTTTGTTGCAAAATTTCTTGCATAAAAACCTAAACCCAATTCGGGGGGTCCGATCACCACCTATAATGGAGGTGATCAGTTTTTCGAAAAACCCGAACAGGTCCAAATCCACGGGGGGCGCCATGCTGAAAGCAAAAGCAACTTAAAAGAAGAACCCCTTCCTGTGCTCTTGCAGCAGAGCTCATCCCCGCCCCCCACACAAACAATGGCTGTCAGCCCCCAAATCAAAGTCAGGCAATGGGAGGAAGGGGCGAGATACTGGGCGCTTTTAAGGGGGGCAAAGAGGCAGAGAAGTGGCGAGTGAGTGCTGTGGACGCGGCTAGCTCACGCCCCGCCCCCCGCAGCAATGGTCGCCACACGGGGTGTCTGCTCATCCCTTGGTGGATTACGGTAGCGCGCCAATTCAAAATGGGGGCGAGGGGAATGGAGGGAATGAGTGAGAGCAAAGGACCATTCATTCGAGCGGGGAAATGGGAAGGAAGAGGCGAAAGAAAGAAACATTTATGCTGCTGGACAGAGGCCCCCAACCCCCAAGAGAGCAAGTAAAGGGTGCTGTGGGTAGTGAAAAATCATGAGAAACAAAATCCTAATGTACCTACCTACAAGCTACAAAATTGTAAAAAAATAAATATGCAAAAATTAGTTCGATTTTTGGCTGAACCGATTTTTGGATTGATGAATTTTCAAAAAAAAATGGAAAAAGCATTTTTCAGAAATTTCAATTTTTATAAAAAAAAATACAACAATTCATCAGTTGAAAAAATCGTCATATAATTTCTATATAATTTTACTTTTAAAGTTAAAAAAACGAATTTGGTTGGTCTATTTAGCGTTATTTCTTATATTTTAATTTTTTATGTTATATTACCTCACTTACGGATTTTTTTTTTTTGATTTATTGGTGCAAATTTTGTTATTAGGGTGCCAAACAAAACCCAAATAATATGCAGAAAATTATACCCGATTATTTGGCTTGAACAATTTTTCGCTTTCTTGAATTTTTTATTTTGAAAAAAATTTAAAAAAATGTATTTTTTTCGTAAAATTCTGAAATTTTTCTACCGAAAAATAATTCAGTCCAAAAAATCGCCGTATAAAAATGTTGGAGGACGGAGATAAAAAAGGCCACTTAAAATGCATAAGCACAGGGAATATTCTTTTTAAATGACGATTTTCCAACTAGTGCTCTTTTCTATATAATAATCGGGATCGGGATATAATAATAAGTAATAACAAACGTTTTAGATCAAATTGGTTGGGGTTTTTAAGCACCTTAATTTGGATGCTTTATTTTGCCGTTGTTATCTTTTTCCGCTTAATTAGAAAAGAGATACAAAAATTTGTATTCTCTTTCTACGAAACATCATTAAATGGGAAAACATGTCCTACTACTGGGGTGACCGATCAACCCTATAGTGGGAAAAAATCCAAGACAGTGCAAAAAAGGAGCAGAGAAATCGATTATTATGCGTCTCTGACACGTTGCTATAGAACGGCAGGCTAACGAAAGACCCAATCCCGCATTGTCCGGTGTTTCATTGTTGGGTGTTTTGTAATTTTGAAATCAAATTTTCGTTTCAATAATTTTCACCGTGAATTTTTCAAGCGGATTCTAGGGTCGTTTAATCACCCCAGTAGTATATGTAGCTGTGTATTTTACTATACATTTTATTCCTATCCACATTTTTGATCCATAAAGAGCGGGAACGCCGAAAAATTGAACCAAAAAAAATCGACTGGACACCAAATGGAAAATTTCGACATTAACAAAAATTTTAAGAAAACGGAAAATCGGAAGACGAAAGCAACTTTTTTTAATTGGCATTTTCCTTTTGAATTTTGAGTGCAACAATTTCAAGCTGGATTAGGGAGTCTGTAACTGATTGAGGAATTCAACCGGTGTCCTCCTGCTCTCGAGTACGACAATTTCGAATATATGTCGATCTCGTTGACATACATACTCGTTCTTACGCTTTGAAATTTTTGTTGATGTCGAATTTCCCGTCCGGTATCCAGTTTTGCGGTGGCGAATTTTCCGCATTTCACTAGGGTATATAATTTTCCGAAAAATCCATGCACATCCATGGGCCCGGAGCCCGGGATTGGGCGCCAAAGGCAATATAAGAGTGACTTCACAGATGGCCCTATGTCCTTATTTTGAATTCCATCTTCTTTTTTTTGATGTTGGAAATTTTATTCTTCAAAACGCGTCCATTCCAAATACCACCACGGCCGAAAACTTTTTTGTAAGACTTATAGACCAAAAGTATAAAAGACTAAGTTGTGCAGAATTTTATGCTCTATCTTTTAGGATTTTTAGTTTTCAAATTTCCGCAAAAATTTTTGAAATTTTCCGAAATTTTCGAAAAAAGGCGAAAAATCGGTGTTTTTCGAAAAATTTCAAAATTTTTTGCGGAAATTTGAAAAACTAAAAATCCTAAAAGATAGAGCATAAAATTCTACACAACTTTGTCTTTTATACTTTCGGTCTAACAAGTCTTACAAAAAAGTTTTCGGCCGTGGTGGTATTTTTGACTTGGTGGTATTTGGAATGGTAGCCCTTCAAAAATGACCCCATTTTCTTATGAAAGATTAATTTCCAAAAGCTACTTTTCATTGAAATTGCCGGCCTCCAGTCTACGGCTCTTCTCTCGCCAAAGACAACAACATCATCGGTTCGGATCCTCTTGCCGACTCGTTTCACTGCCGTGTCCGCTCTTATGTCCTTAATTCGGATGCATGAGACCTGCTAGGAACCAGTGTTGTCAATGATCCTCATTTTTAAAAATGATCTGATCCTGATCTGATCCTGGAGGTTGGATCATCAAAAATGATCTGATCTGATCTGATCCGACCCTCTGGATCAGGATCAGATCAGATCAGATCACGTCAGATCATGATCTGGATCAGATCAGATCACCAGGATCATGATCCAAAATTTTTTTTCATATTTTTTTTTCAAAAAATCCATCCTTTTTGAGAAAGTAATTAATTCTTTTATTGCTATTATTTAGTAATATTAATTCAATTCAAAATAATTTCTTACTTCTAAGAAAGTAGTTTTCAATTGTATTTCTTCGAAATGTTGAATTGTAAGTCAAAAAAAGCCTAAGTCAAAAAAATGAGAAATCCATAGGGGCTCGGGGAGGAAAAGGTAAGAAAAAATCGAAAATTAAGAGGAAAAATTGACAAATTTTCGAAAGGAGTCTAAAAATCTCAAAATTTTCTTCGGCAGCCCCGATCGGGCGCCAACATCCTAGAAATAAGATATAATTTTTCCATAAAGTGCAAAAAATGACCATTTTTTAAAGAAAAATGGCCTATATTTTAAATTTTTTTTTTTAAATTTGTGGTTAAACCCTGGACATGGATACCCTCCACGCCGAAATCCTAGATCCTTCCGGCGGGGGGCACCAGGGGGTCGACGAAACAAAAGCAGTTCGGTCCCATAAGGGCCGCCAGAGAAAACTCCCGCTTTTTCATTCAATTTCTTACGAAAATTGGTCAATTTTTTGTTAAGCTAATTTTTTTGATGAACTTCTCTGTCTTGAAGAATGATGGCATTCCAATGTCACCGGAAGTTTTTTTTGCAATTTTCGGGCTTCTTCTTTAAGGATGTACATCATTTTTACGAACTCGGTCGATTGAGTCTGTACCATTGAGTCTCCAGGGTGGAAAAATGGTTGTAATTCGGCTCAAACTCAACCTAGAAAAACGAGCTTGGTGTCAAAAGATAGCCTTGAAGGTCTGCTATAAAATTGCAAAAGAGACCATAAGAAATGGCCAAGTGCAAAAAAAGTTATGGCCAAACCTTTGGCCAAAATCACGATTTTATGGCTTAATATGGCCATAACTTTTTTTGCACTTGGCCATTTCTTATGGTTTCTTTTGCAATTTTATAGCAGACATTCAAGGCTATCTTTTGATACCAAGCTCGTATTTCTAGGTTGAGTTTGAACCGAATTACAACCATTTTTCCACCCTGGAGACTCAATCGTACAGGCTCAATCGACCCTCACCGTCATTTTTATATATTTTTTGAAAAAAAAACTAAATTTTTCTCTGGATAATCGGTCGAAAATTTCATAATTTTTGCCGGAAAATTCCAAAATTTGAGTCGAAAATGACCATTTTTCAACGAAAAATTGCAAATTTTTGGATCATTTTGGATCATGTGAAAATATGATCCAAAACATGATCTGATCCTGATCCAGAGGTTTCAAAAATGATCTGATCCTGATCTGATCCGGGACCTTGGATCAGATCAGATCAGATCAGATCAGATCATGGATCAGATCATCCTGGATCATGATCTGGAGGATCATTGACAACACTGCTAGGAACCCTGCAATATAGTGCTTCAGCCGGATAAGCCGATTATAAATCAAAAAATCACTTCATTCTCTTTTAATCTCCTTTTTTGGCACCCATTTTCCTGCATTTTTTCCCGATGCCATGCCGCCAAACTTTCACTTTCACCCCCTCATATGCATCATTGCTCACTTATTTTTTCGGGGGCTTGGGATATTCGATTCCCCCTCTCCCCCCCTCGTCCCATTTGCATATCACCAAAAATCCCATCCATTCCATTCATTCATTCCGCTTCGCCTCGCGGCAGCGGCTGAGCAAATAACCGGAGGCGGCAGCGGCGGCAACGCGTCAACCTCCCCATATTGATATGTTGGGTTCCGCAGGGGCACACCAGCCAGAAACCACCCAACAGAATCGAGAATCTCGCCCCTTTCCCGCATTCCGAACAAAATTATAAATTAGCTGGATTGAACCCATTCACTGTGTAGAAGCGATTTCTTTTGGGCGCCAAATTCCAAACGGGTCACTGGCAACTCGACCCCTGACTGATCCCAAGCGTGATAACTTGGCTTAAACGCAGCCAAGAAAAATGCTCTTGGTGTCAAAAGATAGGTCTAAATGTCTTCTACAAACTTGCAGAAAAGATCATCCGAATTGGCCAATTCCAAAAAAAGTTATGGCCAAGATAATCACTTGTGTCAGGAAAAAGGTCAATACGAGTGATTATCTTGGCCATAACTATTCTTGTATTAGACCAATTTAGATGGGCTTAGACTCATTTTGTAGCTAATTTAATTCTCTATTTTTTGACACCAAGAGCATTTTTCTTGGTTGCGTTTAAGCCGAGTTATCACGATTGGAATCAGTCAGGGGTCGAGTTATCTCTGGACCCCATTCCAAAATACATCTTGCAAATCTTTCAATTTTTCATTAGCCCCTGATTTCTAAATATTTTCATAGGCGCCTGCTGCTGCCCCATATGATTGCTCTCCCCCAACTATTTCACAAGCCTTGTTTTCAAAATTTTTTGCAGGCCTAGCATTTATTGTACTGGTTGGTTTCCGCACATTGTACTGGTTGGTTACGCGAGGGCACACAGAAATCTCGCAAAACCTCGCCCTCATTCCTCGCCTTTCTCTACATTTAGCGCGAATTGAAACCATTCACTGCACAGAATCGAACCATTGATACTTCTTGTACAGTGTTAGGTACCCATTTTCCAAAAACAAAAAAATTTCACCATTTCCCAAAGCAGTCAGAACAATGGACCTCCGAACCTATATATGTAACTGCGGTTAAAACCAGGGATCGGATCTCAAAATTTTCAAAATCAGAACATTTAGCTCAAAAAATCAGATTTCATGGTCAAAAATCAGAACATTTTGCAAAAAGCTTTTAAATCGATTGTAAATCAATTTATTCATATAATACTATTTCAAATATCGTATTTCTCACCATTAATGATCAATTTCAACAATTGGGAGAAGAAATTAGTAAATCATACATCTAAAGGTGGGGGGGGGGGGGGGGNGGTTGGCCGCCGAGCAAAAAAAAAAACGAATTTTCGATTTTACACATTTTTCATAGGAAATTGAGTGTTTTGTCTTTGTGGTTTCGGCTTCCGGAGAAAATAGGGGCCGCCGGAGAAAATTTTGAAATTTGGACCCTTTTTCTTAGGAAAATTGGTCATTTTTTAATGGAATTTCAATAAAAATTCGAAAATCAGGACAAAATAAGGACAGAGGTCTAAAATCAGGACAAATCTGATAAATCAGGACATTTTTATTTTCTCAGATCTGGACCCTCCAAATCAGGACAAATCTGAGAAATCAGGACATATCCGATCCCTGGTTAAAACTAGTGCTCGGCACGGGACCGGATCCGGTCGGGACTGAATCGGGATTTCCGTACTGGATCCCATCCAATCTAAATTGAAATCTTTCGGGACGAATTGGGACCGGAACTGAATTTTTATAGTCAAATTACTTAAAAAGGGTCAAAATTTTCTCTAGCGCCCACGATAGGGCACAACCCTTATTACGGTTAAAAATCGAACTGATTCGGGATTATTCAGGATCGGGATGATGCATCTTGATTTCCGAACCGGATCCCATCGGATCTTCCGCACCGAACACTAGTTCAAAGTTCTGGCTACAGAATGAGCCGAAATCCAAATTGGTCCACCATGAAAAAATTATTGGCCAAATCACAGTATTTTGGCCATAATTTTGCTCACCGTGGATCAATTTAATTGGGATTGGGCTTATTTTGTAGCAAAATTTTGGCTCTATCTTGGACACCAAACTCATTTCTCTGAGTTACATTTGAGCCAAGTTGTGACAAATGGACAGTAAATGTCGGCACACCTTTCCGAAATTTACACAGAGGCTAAGTTGCACTTTATGCGTCCCATAGCATAATATGCGTCCCATAGCATAATATGCGTCCCATAGCATAATATGCGTCCCATCACAGAATATGCGTCCCAATAAACTTTTATGCGTCCCATCACAGAATATGCGTACCAAAAAAACTTATGCGTCCTATCACAGATTCTCAAAAATTTTAACAAAATAAACTGCAACAATCGAAACTATCGTTGTCCCTGCCTCCACATTCTCAGCTATTATAGGGAGGAGAGGGTCTGCATTTCTGCGTGCCACAGTAAATAATCTTATTTTGTTTGTCCCCCTTTCAATTAATCCGAATATCCATTTATACTCTCGGGCTAACATCCTTCCCCTATGGTATTTAGCCTTAAAATGTTTAGTTTCATCTATCTCCACCATTGCCCCGACTCCCCCAGTAGTTTTGTCTGTGTTTGGACTCTGTTGGCCCATGCTTGGCACAAATCTCTATAAAAGTTATATATATCCACGATAGTGTGGGTTGATCGTACCCCTATCTCTCTCATAATTACTAATCTTTTTGCAAATTAATCTTTTTCTTTTTGAATGTTAATCTATTTGCAATTTTGCTTATGTTGAGAATTTGCTGAATAAATATTATCTTGTTAATTAAAAAATATCAATTACTGTGATGGGACGCATAAAACTTTTTTGGGACGCATATTCTGTGATGGGACGCATATTATGCGATGGGACGCATATTATGCCATGGGACGCATATTATGCCATGGGACGCATAATGTGCAACTTAGCCTACACAGAAATAAACCATGGACGGCAAATTTAAAAAAAAAGCGGCCATAATTCATTTGTGCAACACAACGCCAAAAAGTGATTCAAACAGGATGAACAAACGATCTTTTGTTTCATTGTATTATTTTCAACGCGTTAGAGAAAAAAGTATGAGAGAGAATAAAGCGGAAAAGAAAAAGAGTAAATATGTGCTGACTACAGAACGTAAGGATCACGAAAAGCCGAACAAACAAAAAACATCCCCATGCCCAAAAACTTTTTTGTTAGACCAGTTAGACCAAAAGTATAAAAAGCAAAGTTGTGCAGAATTTTATGCTCTATCTTCTGGTATTTTTGATTTTTCGANCGAAATACCGAAAATAGGGTTTTCAGTGGAGTTTTCGAAATTTTTGTTCGAAATTCGAAAAACCAAAAGTACCAGAAGATATAGCATGAAATTCTGCACAACTTTGCTTTTTATACTTTTGGTCTAACAAAAAAGTTTTTGGGCATGTATTCACCATTGTTCAAAAGCTGAAAATTTGCGCCGGTATTATCTCAATTTATTTGGTACTTCACAACATTATATTTACTAAGCAATAAATTTTAGACCATAATTAAAAATATTTCAGGCTGAATTATAAAATTGCAGGATCTGTGAGTAAATAGGCCTGTCAGACTTTCGAACTCTTTTTTTCAATAGGATTGATATCAATTTTAAATTATGGCACGCATTGGCGTTCTGTTGGATCATTTGTCATTTTGGCCGCTCAAAATTCATTTTTGCCGTCCATGAAACCCAGCCAGAATTTCGCCCCTTTCCCCACCTTCCTTTCGAAATGAAAAAAATCAATGCCTGATTTTCACCAAATTCCACACCTGGTCGCTCACATCATGGTACTTTTTCCACGAAAACTTTTAGGGTTTTCCCAGGATACCTGATGAACAACAGGGATGGGATTTTTGGTTTGTAAACTATTTTTTATTTATTTAGTGAAATATGCACGAAAAACATGTTTTTAGATGGTTTTGAAGCATTTTAAAGATGTTTTTTAAAAACTATAAAAACTATTTTGGACCTTTTTTGGGCCAAAATTCCTTCATAAAAATGCAATAAAAATGGGATAAAAAAACTATTTTGGCCCTTTTTGGCTTTTAGAAACTATTTGGGGTAAAAAACTAAAATAGTTAACTATTTTTAGGTTTTTACAGGAAAACCCGACTTTTTTTTGAAGTGCCTATTTTTTCTTACTTATATGGCCTATAAAACCTTGAAAATCGAAGAGCCAAAGTGCGGAAAATTCGTCACAAAATAGGAAATCTGAGGCCATTTTTGAAGTCCAAAGGCCTTTTTTCTCCCCTCACGCTCCCGTCGATTTGATTTTTGTCACCGATGGAGGAGGCAATCCGATCCTCGTTGAAGTGAAGTGAAAGTGAAGTGTTGCAAATGTCATCCAAATCCAACACAGCGGGGGGGGGGCTAGGGGATTTCATCCTCGGCAGAGGATATTCTCGAATTTCATGCTTCATCCATCCACATCCATCCTCCTCTTCTCTCAAATTTTTCCTTCTTCAATCCAATCCTCACAAATCGCAACTATATTGCTGTTTGATTGAAAATTTTCGCGAATTTTCACGCCAATTTTCGGTCTAATTTTTGGACCCTGGTCCGAAAATTTCCCAAAAAATCGACAGCGGTCATTAGAGCTTTCAAATCCCTTGACAAAAAGTGATTTTTTGTGCCTGGCCTCGGATTCCTATATATTTTTTTAGTAAAAATCCACTAAGAAACAAGTCCTGGATTAGTTCAATGCCCTTCGGAAAAAATCGCCGGATTTTCTACCCTAATCCCAATTTTTTGGTGACATTCGACGCATAAATTTCTTCTAAATTTTTTTTCTACCACTAGGAGACTTTTTGGATGGAAATATGCCGTTAATAATAAAAATACCCGAACCTGCCAGAGGTTAAAAAATCGCCAAATGCAAAAATAAAGCCTAAAAAGTCAGGCCGAAATTTTGCTGATTTTTGGGCTTTTTACCTTGGAATTTAAATATTCGAGAAAAATTTGCGAAAAATTTAAAATTTTCAAAAACATTCAAAACACAAAGCAAGTTTTCACGCTTTTTGGCCTAACAAGCTAAAAAAATCTTAGGGCTAAAATTGGCAGATTTGGCGGTTTTTTAACATCCTGGCACCGAACGAACCCAAAATTTCCCCGATACTATGGATTTTTTAAACAAAAAAAAATCCCAATTTTCATTGCCAAATTACGGTAGTTCATCCAAAAAGGAATTTTTCTTCCATCATCATCATTCATTTCCCTGCCCATCCATCCATTCTGTCATTAAAATACCCCGGGGAGCAACCAAATTTGTGATGGCAAAACTTATATTTAAGGGATGGGGGACGAGCGACGGGAACTTGGCCATTCATTCATTCCATTCATCCAACACTTCCTTCATCCTTTCCTTGGCAAAATTTTTTTTTTGAAAAAAAGAGTTCAAAATTTTTAGAAAAACACGTACCAGTGTCACGCACCAGTAGTCATCAGGGGGGACAAAATAACGTAATCACGTAGAAAAAACACGTGAAAATGCGGTACGTGAGTTAGCACACGTCGTCAAAAAACCAGTAGAACGTATCACGTACTTCTTGAAGTTTGTGTGCACATACTACGGCACGGGTTTGAACTCTAATTTTAACCCCTTAAACTTTGATGGAATGATTATGATAATTTATGGGATTTTTGGTCCCCTTAACCAACAGAGAGTTTATAGATTGTCCCTGTCTCTAACAAGTAAGATTTGTTCATATCTTCCAGATTTTCCATCCATGTCTTCCTTATTTTTTTGGGGGCTTTGAACAAATTTATTCATCATACGGGTGAGTTCTCCAAAAAAGAGATTTACACATTTTTAATTTTAAATGCCCTTATTTTTGATCCTAAAATCATCGCATTTTCACTCTGTTGGCCTTATTTGAGGGGCCATTCGGTCTTGCGAGCCATGCTTTAACCGACCCGGGGCCACTATATTCACCATAGACCAAAAAGAGACAAATTAAGCTGAATTCACTCTGAAAATGAAGCCATAGGATTACATTTCACATTGGGACCATGGTCTCATCAGAGTTTGGAGCTGTTTTTTCTTCCCCACCCCCAAGGGCATCTCTATCCATCCCTATCTCTTGGCCATAGAGATGAGGCCAAGCCTCTCTCTGAAGGCTAAAGATGGGATGACAGATAGGGAGCGGGCTTGGCCAGATTGTCTGTCCCAACATTTGCCGATGACAGGCCCCGGAGGGAGGAGGGGGAGAGGAGGGGCCAAGGGCACACGGCTGTCCCCTCCCCTCATTTTCGCATTTTTGAGAAACGATGATTGCCTTCTTCACAGCTGATCCGATCGCGATCGGATCGCGATCGGCCCCCGTCCATTCATCCATCTTCTTCAATCAACAGCAAGCAGATCGACAACTTTTTCTGACGTATGGGGGGGAGAATCGAGACTTTCGAGAAGTGATGATCCCTTCAGCATACATACACCTTTTGGCCTCCTCCTCCCGTCCCCGGAAAATGTGTTTCCATTCCGCCGTTTTCCGTTCTTCAGCCCCTTTCCCCCGAGGGGTTCATTTTATTCCTCCTCCTCTATGTAATATCCCGCTGAGCTCGA